>JAURVB010001168.1:0-216573 GCA_033002965.1 Piper betle | reverse complement strand
TTGCGTCGTTTATGACGGAAGCTGCTGCTTCGTGTGGAAAGAAAGTAAAAGCGCGTAGTTTACTTGGAGCCAGTTTTGTCTTCTCGAAGCTTTTCTTTGCTTTTATCCCACCGCGTTTCATACCTTTCCCCATGCCGATTATCAACTAGATTAAATTAATTAATCCCAACCATTCCTTTTGCATAACTATACTTCCCCTCCTCCTTCTCTCTTTCTTTGTTGGTGGTGGTATGTCTGAATATCATCATCATCATCTGATGAAGGTGATGATGTTGTCCAGTACAAGAAGACGAATGTGGTGGGTTGCCCTCTCCTTCCTCTTCCTCTTCTCCGCCGCCCCCTCCCCGCCGCCGCCATCCGGTCCTTCCCGGCCGCCCCTTCTCTACCTCGCTTCGCCGAGGCACCCGAGTACCGCAATGCCCCACACTGCCGGCCTGTCATGTCTTCCTCCTCCACCACGTCTTCTTCCTCCTCTGTTGTGTGCGACCCGTCTGCAATCCATGTCGCCATGACCCTCGACCTCCACTACCTGCGCGGCACCGTCGCCGCCGTCTACTCCATCCTCAAGCATGCCACTTGCCCAGAGAACCTCTTTTTCCACTTCCTCTCCTCCCCCGACGGTCATGCCAACGCCGACACCCCACTCGCACAGCTTCTCCGCTCCACATTCCCCTCCCTCCGATTCAGAATCTACCCGTTCGACAGCCAGCTTGTACGCCCCCTCATCTCCTCCTCCGTCCGGGACGCGCTCGAGAACCCGCTCAACTACGCCCGGACCTACCTCGCCGACATCCTCCCCGCCTGCGTCTCCCGCGTCATCTACCTCGACTCCGACCTCCTCGTCGTCGACGACATCACCCGCCTCTGGTCTACCCGTCTCACCGGCTCCCGCGTAGTCGCCGCCCCCGAGTACTGCAACGCCAACTTCACCAACTACTTCACCCCGCTCTTCTGGTCCGACCGCTCCCTCTCCCGCGTCTTCGACGGCCGCTCTCCCTGCTACTTCAACACCGGCGTCATGGTCATGGACCTCCGCAGGTGGCGCTCCGGCGACTTCGGCAAGGTGATCGAGGAGTGGATGCGGGTGCAGAAGGAAAGGCGGATCTACGACCTGGGCTCCCTTCCCCCTTCCTGCTCGTCTTCGCCGGACACATTGAGCCGATCGAGCACCGATGGAACCAGCACGGCCTCGGCGGCGACAACGTTGTCGGCAGCTGCCGGAAGCTCCACCCGGGGCCGGTGAGCTTGTTGCATTGGAGCGGCAAGGGAAGCCATGGTCTCGGTTGGACGCCAAGTCCCCCTGCCCCTTGGACAACCTTTGGGCTCCCTACGACCTCCTTCACAAGTCCACCTCTCCTTCCTCCTCCTCTCGTTAGCAGCTTACTTGTTCCAGCTAACACATCTTCATATACGAGACTAAATATATATACAGATTGATTGATTGATTGGTTTATTTGTAGAGATTGATCGGTTCTTCCTATCTTGTTCTTCTTCTTCTTCTTCTTATTATTCTTCTTCTTCTTCCATGGAGTGATCGCAGGCATATTAGCTAGCTAGGCAGCTTTGGATCATTCAATACATGGAATGTGCATTATTATTGTTTTTCTTATTACATGAGAGAAAGCATTTCGGCTGGATGTACATAATAATACAGGGAGAAATTTTACAGGCACAAGTTATAACAACTGCTTGATTTATTGGAGGGAAGAGGCGGATGTTTATTTGCTATCGTCATCATTCGTTTATTTCATTCATTTTGAGGCTTTGATGTATGTGGGGTGGGAGATGGATGATTCAGATGAGAGGAGTTAATATGCATATCGGTGGCTGCCAATTTCTGGGTTGGCTTGGTCCAGACGATGAGATTTTGCTTGTTGGGGTGGGTGGTTAGGGAATGCGAGAGATGTGTGTGTGTAAATTGTGATCTCTATGAAACGAGGCTTTCCTTCTTTTGCAGTCAATGGGATTATCATTATGCCTGTATATTGTATCCATTCTTTTGTGAAGAACTAAGAACTTTACCTACATTAGTAATACAATCATTCTACGGACCTGTCATTTATAAAATTGTGTTATTGGGTGCCAATGCCTTGAACTCCGCCCTAGGTATTTGTTTTTCTCCTTTTATACGTTGAATCAGATGAACCGCAGGCGCCAAGCAATTGAAGCAATAATGCGTAATACATCACTGTTGTGAGGCCAGTTTTGGATATACGGAGGGAAAGCAAGGCCTTTGTAAGTTCCGGAATTATAGTGATGATGATGTACATGCATTCTAGCTGTTTCCTACCTCGCAGCATTTACTCGTCCAGGCAGGATTCTAACCCATAAAATGCAGCTTTATGTACTTCATTAAATCACTACTCTCTGTGAAGTGCTTATTTATGATTTCTTCAGACTTGCTGACTAATAATAATAACAATATTTATCAATATTCGTTCCACCGAACCAGTTTATCACAGGCGTAAATCACATGGTTATGCTTGTTAGTTATTATTATACTTCAGAAACATGTGTAGACCAGGGAATCATGTGTTAAAATAGCAAGTGCAATTTACATATGGAGAGACGTGCATCCATACAGCTACATAGACAGTAATGCTTGGGAGACGGCGCATAGATTTTTTTCGGAAGCAGGCAGGATTGGAGCCCCCATTCACACAGGCAGAGCGAGAATGACAACCATTTACGGGCCGAGTCTTGGACATCTTAAATTGCTGTGCTCTACCGGGCTCAACATCGAAGGCCTCCACCGTCGCAGGCCCGCACAAGAGGTATTGTCGTCTTGCATTCTCCTACTTTCCTCTCAAATAAAAAGTCAAATTGGTTCAGATTGTTTTTTGAAAAAATAAGAAAGATTAACTACCACTGATAAAATTACTCATGGAATTGGTTCAGATTGTTATCTGAAAGAATGTTTCCCACGGCGATAACATGCTTCTAGCCATACAAGGACCAAAACAGAAGCTATGATGAAGTTTTCAGAAAAACCTGTAAGATCGGGTTTAAGTTGAGATGCAAGATAAAACCGTCTGTTAAGGCCAATCAGCTAACCGGGCAAGAAAAACAACGTAATTTATTTTACAATGGGCGGAAAGAAAAATTCTCGACAATACGCTTGGATAACACATGGCTTTTATGGTGTCCGAAGTCGATTGTATCATAGCCATCACGGAAGAACAGCTTTCACCTCCTTCCTATCTGCTCCAAAAGCCTAAAACAGAAAAAACACATCAGATCAACCAACAATAACTGTACCACAATAGAAGCCTCCCATTACATGCTAATCTAAATTTTGTAACATTTTAGAATAGCGAATCATTTTTAAAAGCAAAGAAGCGTATATGGCTCTGTAGTTGAGAGGGGAAGAAGATGATAGTATCTTCAAGTTAAAGACAAAGTATATCTTTAAGTAAAAGACGGGCTACAGCCTTGCTTGGTTGGGCTGGAGAAAAGAAGTTAGGTAAATATGTAATTGAAGACAAAAAGGATACAGACATAATTTGTAAAGATGAGTAATTCTTCAACTTGAAGAGATATAACAAAGATTGTACCTCTGTTCCTAGACCTTTAGCATAGACATTGGTGAAAAGCTCAGAAGGATCTGGCATAGGGCTCTCCTGGAAAATTAAGGGAGAAATTATGAGAATCAAGCAAAAGGAAAAGAAATGAAAAAATATTGTCTATGATGTACAAAAAACATACTTTAGCTTCTGCAATTGCATCATCTACTTGTTTCCTTATTTCTTTCTCAACGTCCTGCAATTTTTTTAAGAAATGAACTTCATGAGCATTCAATAATGTATTTACACTGCAGCTCAGGGTTTGGAAAGTTGCATGAACTAGCCTTCCAGCATTAGTAAGCCAATTGGATGATTATACCGTGAGCTCAGCTGCTGTCGCAATATCATGAGCCAAAAAAGCTTTCTCACTCTTTCAATTGGATCACGCTCCTGCAAATCAAGGGGAAATTTTTTTCATTCAAGTAAAAAGCTTAACCTCATTTGAAAAGAGGCTCGTTGGAGATGACATTCAAAAAATAAAAATGCCTATTAACCTGTAATCAATTACAGACATGCATAGGCACGACACTAGATTGAAACTAGCAGACTGGACTAATATAATTGACATATCCATTCTCTCATCATTTTCTCACAAGTCAAGCATATAATGATTGTTTACTGTAAACAAGAGACAACTTAGCATAGTTGTTGCCAATAGCCTGGTGCAAATAATCATTTTATTTTAATTTTATAAGGCAACCCCTCCCAACACTCACTCGCCTACATACACTCATGCAACAAACCTCTGCAACCAACCAGGGAATCAGAACCCTACCTACAACCCCAAAAACCTATGCCCTTACCCAACGCACAAAGTGAGGCTAGGCATCATGTGTCGAGACTAAAATGATTGGGAAACAAGCATACTATGGGAAGCTTCCAACTCATCTTACCTGTCTTACACCACTGATCTCATCACGAGTTCTGTATGTGCTCCCAATGTCTGACATGGAATGCCCATGGTACCTGTATGTATCCACTTCAAGAATCTGAAAGACAGTGGACGGAAGTGAAATTAGCTTTCTGGAAAAGAGAGCTCAAACATATGAAGATTGAAATAAATCCATGTACTGCAAATATTTTCTTCCGCAAATAGATTTATCTTCCATTCAAATCAAAGACACAGAATCCAAGCAAACGAACAAATGGAAGGAATATTATTAGATGATCTAATAACAAATAAGCAACAAAATGATGAATATCTTCAATTCCTGTATTGAACAACCAAAGCACAGCCCAAGAACACCATAAAGCACTATCTTAATTACAAAAACCTATTCATTAGAAGGAATGGATGCAGTTACAGCAGCAACATTCACAATGCTATGCAATGTTAGTTAAATTGCCACCATATATGGCTAGAATTGCTCCAAAAACAAACATAACCGTTACTTTTATGCTAGTTGAAAGAAATAGGAACAATAAAACATAATCTATCTCACAATAGGTCAAATCTTTAGAGCATGCTCCTTCGCAAATATACAGGCCTGCTTTACAGCAAGTGCATCCATTTCGTCTACCTGTAAAATTACTGGGAATATAACAATGCAAGCAATGCGATGCTTCCGACAAAAACAACTACAAGTTTTCTTAAACTTTAGTGTTTTACACGCTCTCACAGAGCTCATTGGAACACATTTGCAAACATTAAGGCATCCCTTAGTGTTTTAAGTACTTGAAAAGCATCCAAGAAGACCACCACAATCAAATTAAAAAAAAATTGAACATGTGCTATGTAAGATGAAAACAATCTAATATATACATAAAAATTGAATCAATCATTTGGACAAGACGAGTAAGATGCAAACAATCTAATATATACATTAAAACTGAAACAATCATTAGGACAAAAGAATATAAGAATCAAGCCTATGTGCTGAATAAAATCTTTAAAATGTGTCAGCGATACATAAGAAAACAATACGAATTGAGCCAAGCATATATGGGAAGACTACGATGAACAACGAAACTCAATTGCCAACTAGAAAGGAACGCACTTTGAGACCAGGGACATAGTCACCGCGCTTGTAATAAGCCGGACTTTTGGCAGCCCTAGATTCAGCAATTCCCATTCCGTCTACAATCATCAATACAAATGCTTATGATTGATTTGATGTGTATATAAATACAGTTCGACATGTGAATAATATGTATAGCTAGAAACCAATGTGTGCAACCTAAAATCAAACAAATAAAATCAGAGGCGATCTTACTCTACTCTACTTACAGTGGTTGTTCTCGCAGACAAAGAAAGCAGGTAAATTCCAGAGGGCGGAAATGTTAAGGGACTCAAAGAGCTGGCCCTGATTGGCGGCGCCATCGCCGTAGAGGGCGAAGGTGACGGTGTCGTCCTTATGATACTTCTGAGAGAAGGCGAGGCCACAACCGAGAGGGACCTGGGCGCCGACGATGCCGTGCCGCCGAAGAAGCCGATGTCCTTCCTATAGAAATGCATGGATCCGCCCTTGCCCTTGGAGCAGCCGGCACAGCGGCCCATGAGCTAGGCGAAGGACTCGACGAGGGAGCCGCCGTGGCCGAGGTAGATGCAGTGGTCGCGGTAGGCGGTGATGATGAAGTCGCACTTGGTGATGGCGGCCTCCATGCCGACAGCGACAGCCTCCTGGCCGTCGTAGAGGTGGCAGAAGCCGCGGATGGGCTGGGCCTTGTAGAGGGAATCGGCGGCGATCTCCATGCGCCGCATCAACGACATGTCCTTGAAGAAGGAGAGGAGCTCCGATGGGGAGGTCTCCACCAGGCGGGGCGGCGGCTCGCATTTGTGGGCGGTGAAAGGGACCGACGTCTCTATGGTGAGGCGGGGGTCGAACTCGGAGGAGAAGGCGCGCCGCCACGACGATGGATCCAGGGAGCGAAGGCCAAGCCCCGACGGGGACGAGTATAGGCGGCGGAGGGCCATCATTTCCGCCCGCCGCTCAATCAATGACGGATGATGCAACGACAACGACAACGACAAGAAAAGCGACACCGGCCCCCTCCTAATTTTGGCATATAGATAGATGGCCATAGAGAGAGAATGGTGATTGGTGAACCGCGAAGGGGTGGGTGGGGTGAGGGAGAGGAGGCGGCGCCGCCGACGACCGTGCTGCTGGGCTTGTGGGCTCGGGCTCGTGATTTTTTTTTAAAACAATTTTCATTTATTTGCATATTGTAAATTGTAATTTTAATTTTGAATGTGCAATGCGTAGTTAACAGGCCGTAGGAAGTTACCAAGACCTGCCACAAGGCCTTTTGGTAGGCGTCGCGGGTCGCACTTGGCAGGCACTCACTCTCAAAGTCAAAAAGAAAGAAAGAAAGAAAAAGCCCTTGTTGACGTCAAGCCCTCAACGTCATGCTTTGCCCCTCCTCCGTTTATTTTTTTCCCCAAAAACGAGAGTGGCCGTGGGCCGTGCTTGGTTGATCGGCTTCACCGGTGGGCTGCCATGGCGACGGCGGATTGGAGGAGTCTGCAGATACCCGACCTTCTAATTCGCGTGTGCTGCAGATGCTCCCTCTCCCTTAAACATGATTAGAAGTAGGGTCCCGTCGTCCTCACCCGGCTACGCCACCGCCAGGCTTCCATCTTCTCCTTTCCGTCTCCTTCTCACCTGACGACTGGCTCCTCCTCCTGCTGTGAACGCTACCGCCCCCTCACCGATCTCTCTCTTTTCCCTCTCCTCCGATCCATCGGCACCAACCTACCCGCTATCCTCCATGCCCCCTTCCTCCGTCGCTTCCTCCACTTACTCTCCACCTCCCTCCTCAAGAGTCAGGTACGTAGGCTGATATTCGCCGCCCTCCCTCTTCTACTCCTCCTCCTACAGAGCTACTAACTTCGACTTCTCTCTGCCTTCTCTAGCATAGCCATTTTCCTTTCATCAGAATGTCTATCATGTGATCATGTTGTGAATCAAAGTAAAGGAATGATACTCTGCTTTGGCCTCGCTTGTCTTTCTGCACGCAGGTGCTCCAGGCGGTGGCGGACAAAAAGCAGATCATCTTCACGGGTTACTCCTCCGGGGGCGCCATCGCCATCCTCGCCTCCGTATGGCAACTCCACCACTCTTGTTCCAGCCTCCCCGCGGCCAACGTGAGCGTCTTGTGCATCACCTTCGGCTCGCCCCTCGTCGGAGACGCTGTATTCGGCCACGCCCTCCGCCGCGAAGGCTGGGCTCACCGCTTCCTGCACTTCATCTCCCCGCGCGACATCGTCCCCCGAGCCCTCCTCTCCCCTCTCGATTCCGACTTCCTCTCCTTCCTCCGCTTACTGTCACCCACCTCCTCCTGCCCCACCATCGACTCGGGGTACTCCCGAACTCAGCTGGCTCTTCAGCTCTATACGACCGCCACCGGGAATGCAGCCTACGTCGCGGGGCGGACAGCCATCGCCGCGGCGGGCTCGACCAGCCTCTTGGCCGAGGCCCTCAATGGCTTTGTGAAGCTAATTAGTTCAATTTTAGAAGTATTATTTAAACGACTGAGCGTAGAGATTATTATACTAAAATTTATCTTAAAGATAAAATTCGTAGAAAAGTGTGATAAGATATACGATCCGCTTAAAACCCAATTCATTGACAAAATTTTATCAAGTAATTTAAATAGTACAATAATTAATAATAATTATACCCAACAATAACTATTAAATAGACATAAAAAGAACAAAAAGAACATCTGAATTTAATGAGGCTTACGTCTTTACATATTATAAAAATAATATTTTAATAATTAAAAAATATTACAAAAGAGAGAAAAAATAATTTATCAAAGAAAAAAGGATAGTAATTTTGAGATGTCAAGAACTAAACAGGAGGAGCCTTATTTATAAGGAGAGGTCAGAATGTAACGATATTGACCAAGTCTGTAAATTCTATCTTTCAATTTGTAACGATATTGACCAAATCTAAATAATGTTTAAACTTGGCCGCAATTATTATTTTTGTTAGCATATCAATAGGGTTCTTAGTGGTCAGAATCTTCTGGATTATGACTCCACTTTCTTCTAGAATCTCTCGTATAAAATGATATCGAATATTGATGTGTTTTGTCCTTGCATGGTAAACCTGATTCTTTGCTAAATGAATAGCACTCGGACTGTCACAATGCACTTCGATGTACTTTTGTTCCATTCCAGTTCATTGAGTAACCCTTGAAGCTAAATTGCCTCCTTTACAGCCTCTGTAATTGTCATATACTCTACCTCTGTAGTAGACAAAGCCACTGTTGACTGTAAGGTGGACTTCCAACTAACTGGTATTTTTGCAAAAGTGAACACATAACCAGTAGTTGATCATCTCTTGTCCAAATCACCAGCGTAGTCAGAGTCACAATACCCAATTACATACTGACCATCCTTATCATCTTGCTGAAATACTAATCCAACATCTAAGGTATCTAGAATATACCGTAGAATCCATTTCACATTTTGCCAATGCTCCCTTCCAGGATCATGCATATACCTGCTCACAACCCCAACTGCATGTGAAATATCGGCTCTTGAACAAACCATTGCATACATCAAGCTATAAATAGCACTTGCATACGGTACTTTTGCCATGTATTCCCGTTCTGCATCATTCTTTGGTGACATGGAAGCACTAAGCTTGAAATGAGGAGCAAGTGGTGTACTAACTGGTTTTGACTTCTCATTTATGCCAAAACGTTTTAGTACCTTCCTCAGATATTCTTTCTGAAACAAACAAAGCCTCCTCAATTCCCTATCTCTGGATATCTCCATGCCGTGAATCTTCTTTGCTTCACCAAGATCCTTCATTTCAAACTCCCTATTCAATTAAGTCTTTAACTTCTCTATTTCTGTTTGACTCTTGGAAGCTATCAGCATATTATCAACATAAAGAAGATATATATAGGATCCATCTTGTAGCTTGCGCAAGTACACACAGTGATCATATTTGCTCCTTGAGCACTTTTGCCCTATCATGAACTTGTCAAATCGCTTGTACCACTACGTCAGAGATTGCTTCAATCCATATAGTGATTTGTCCAATTTGCACACCATCTTTTCTTTTCCATCAACTTTGAATCCATCTGGCTGAGACATATAGATTTCCTCTTCTAAGTCTCCATGCAAAAATGCAGTTTTTACATCTATCTGAACTAGTTCCAAATCCAATTGTGCCACCAAAGCCAATAAAATTCTGATGGAGGAATGCTTTATAACTGGAGAAAATACTTCATTATAATCAACTCCCTCCTTTTGAGCATAGCCTTTAGCCACCAATCTTGCTTTGTAGCAAACATTATCCTTGTCAAAAAATCCATCTTTCTTTGCATATACTCATTTGCACCCAATTGCCTTCTTTCCCTTCGGAAGACTAGCTAGTTTTCATGTCTGATTCTTTTGAAGGGACTGCATTTCTTCCTTCATGACAATCCTCCACCTTTCTTATTTTGAACTTTGAACTGCTTCATTATAAGTGGCAGGAACATCATCAGTTGCAATTGGTGCTATAGAAGAGACCATATTAGCATAGCAGGCAGGTTTTCTAATGGTTCTCTTTCCCTTCTTTTGTACAATTGATTCATGTTGATATAGAGGTTCTTTGGTCTAAACTACTTCTTGATTTGACTCTTCTTCTACCACAGGAGAGTCATCATCAGTTTTTGCATCTGCTGGGACCATTCTGTTGACATCAATCTCCACCTGTTTGGGAGTACCATCTACTTGCTTCATATTTTCAGAAGTTACCTTTCTCAACATGGTAGATTCATCAAAGGTAACATCCCTGCTGAAAATTACTTTCTTTGTTTTTGGATGCCAAAGACGATAGCCTTTCACACCAGAGGTGATCCCCATAAATATTGTCTTCTTTGCTATTGGATCCAGCTTTGATTCCTTAACATGGTAATATGCAGTGGAACCAAACACATGTAAGGAATTATATTCTGTAGCAGGCTTTTCAGACTATTTTTCTAATGGAGTTTTACCACCAATAGCAGTAGATGGTAAACGATTAATAAGGTGACAAGCATATACCAAAGCCTCAGCCCAAAATTCTTTGCCCAACCCAACATTAGACAACATACACCAAACTTTCTCCAGCAAAGTTTGATTCTTTCGCTCTGCCACCCCATTCTGTTGTGGTGTATTTCTGACAGTGAAGTGTCTGACAATACCTTCATCATTACAGACCTTTTGAAATTGATCATTTTTAATTCTCCACCATTGTCTGTACGAACACGTTTGACTCTACTGCCTTTTGAGTCTCCACCATCTTTTTCTATTTTAGGAAAATACCCAACACTTCATCCTTCGTCTTCATCGTATATACCCAAACTCTCCGGGAAAAATCATCGACAAGGGAAACATAATAGTGTTTACCTCCCAACGAAGTTGTCTTGGAAGGCCCCCACACATTTGAGTGAACATAATCCAAAATACCCTCAATATCATAGATTGTTATTCCAAATTTCACCATTGTTTTCTTCCCTTTGATACAGTGCTCGCAAAAATCTATTTTGCAAGCCCGAGCTCCTTTTAATAATCTTTGATCTATCAATAGTTTCAAAGATTTTTCTCCATCATGCCCCAAGCGCATATGCCATAACCTGGTTACTTCTGACTCCTGATCATCAATAGGAGTTGCTGTTGCTACTGCTTCCCCAACAATTATACTACCCATAAAGTAATACACATTGTTTCTTCTTTGGATCCCCTTCATTATCACAAGTGCACCAGTGATGATCCTTATTATCCCATCTTTTGCCCTTACTTGGAAACATTTTGACTCTAAGGTTCCCACAGAGATGAAATTCTTCATCAAATCTGGCACATAATGAACACCAGTTAAGATTTTAGTTGATCCATCATGATTCCTCAAGTGAATTGAACCAACTCCATATGTGACAAGAGGGGCATTATTTACTGTGTAGACAATTCTACCCTTTAGTTCTTTAAAATCAAAGAACAATTCTCGATTGGGCGTCATATGATGGCTACAAGCAGAATCTAGCAACCATGTACTAGAATTGCTAGTTGATGTAGTAATTGAAAGGTCTAAATCTGCATCATTACACTCAACAACATTTGCAGTAACTTTTTCCTTATCAGATTTTCCTTTATTTTTTAGCTTGGGACCATCTTTCTTCCAATGCCTTTTTTCTCGACAAAAGGCACATTCATCTCTACTTGGTCTGGGCTTTGACTTCGACCTCCCCCTTCTTCCTTTGTTCTGACTCTGCGATCGGCCTCTATCCACAACAAGAGCTTCTACTTCTGCACTTGTATTTTCTTGTTTTTCTTTCTTTCTTAATTTATAACTATATAAGGCAACAGTTATTTCACTAAGAGACACAACAACCTCCCTATGAAGTAGAGTAGTTTCAAGAAACTCAAATTCATGAGGAAGTGATCCCGACAACATCAGAGCCAAATCTTCATCTTCAAAAATCACATCCATATTTTCCAAATCAGTTACTAGCTAATTGAAGCTAGTAATATGATCATTCAGAGAGAAGTACCAGGAACATAATTGAAGCGGAACAATCTCTTTTTCATATAGAGCTTGTTCTGACTACTTTTCTTCAAGAATTTCTCCTCCAGTGCCTTCCACAATTTACTTGCAGAAGTTTTTTAGAAAATGCATACCTCTGCTCTCTAGAAAGACACGTTCGAATGGTACCACATACCAATCTATTTATTGTCTTCCATTCTTTCTCCTCAACATCATCCGGTTTCTCTTCTTCAATGGCAATGTCTAGACACTGTTGAAAGAGGGCATCCATAACCTCACTTTGCCACATGCCAAAATGACCGGTACCATCAAAAATCTCCACTACAAATCCTGTATTTGTCATAGTAGTTCTTGCCAAAATTGAAGATGAAGTTGTGACCTTCAATGTGGATTCTTTTGTGTTGTTTATCATTTCTGCTACAAGATCTATTTAATAGCTATTAATGCGGAATACCAACTAGCCCATGGAAATTTTTTCTAATGTGGAAGATCAGTATAAGCCGCAACCACAGAGCATACTAAAATAAACCAATAGCTCAAAATGTTAACTGGCCCAAGGAAATTTTTCTGATGTGGAAGATCAGTGTAAGCCGCAACCAGAAATCATACTAAAATAAACCTTGCTCTGATACCAATTGTTGTGAAAACTAGGTAATTTTCACTGAAGATAACTAGTTCACTTTGAAAACTATTACCTAGATAACTAGCGTAAAAACTATTGTACTAAAAATTACCCTAAGATAAAGGAAAGTATGGTGGGACACACGGTTCACTTAAAAACCAACTCCTAGATAAAATTTTATCAAGTAATTTAAATAGCACAATAATTAACAACTATACCCGACAATATCTATTAAATAGACATAAAAAGAATAAAAAGAACATCGCTACGTCCTCGGACACTACAAAAAACTATTTCTCCTCCCCACCCTCCCTTTCTCCGTTCCAGCGTCCACCGGCAAGTCCGCCGTCGCCGGCGGAGTCTTCGTCGGCCTCATCAAGGGCGCCAACATCGTGTTCCAACCCTTCATCCCCCTCGTCCCCATCGAGGTTGGTGGTAATGCTAGCCGATTCGCCCGGAACCGCCGTGCTCTACCTACCGCGACGCCCAGCACCGCCCCTGCTCTGCCTACCGCGACGCCCTGCCAAGTTCACATTTTTCCTTCGTCGACCACATTGCTGATGTCCGCAAATCCGTCGCCTACGCCAGCCATTGATCACGAATTCGCCGAGGCAGTTGTCGTGAGGGCGGTGATTGACTGCAAGTCGTGAGGGCGGTTGACGGCGGGAGCTAGCGGCCGGGGAACAAAAACGGCACGAGCAGGGGGAAGGAATGGAGGCGATGGCGAGGCGGTGACGGCACTGGCCGGCGGCGGGCGGCAAAACAGTTTGATTGCGCGGCAGAGCAGGGGAGAACGAATGGAGGGGTAGTTTCGTAATAAGAAGTTTACTCGCTGCCTACTCGAGTCAATATTATAAAATAAAATAAAATAATATAAAAAAATACAGTAAATACCATAAAATAAAATAATTTCGTAATAAAAACTTATGGCATTTTAATTTATTTTTTAATATTTTTGGGATTTATTTCGTAATATTGACTCGAATCAGGAGAGAGTAAAGTTTTTATTACAAAATTACCCCTCTCGAAAATTATGAGTAAAATAGGGCAAAATACCATAAAATAAAATAATCCATTAGAATTTGATTATGTTGTGTTATGATATTTTCCTGTATTTTTTAATGTTTTTTGGGATTTATTTCGTAATATTGACACGAGTTGGGAAGGAAATAGGTAGGGTTAATTTTGTAATAAAAACTTTATTCGCTCCCGACACGAGTCAATATTACGAAAAAATCCCAAAAAACATAAAAATACAGGAAAATATCATAACACAAAATAATCTAATTCTAATGGATTATTTTATTTTATGTTATTTTACCCTATTTTGTTCATAATTTTCGAGAGCGGTAGTTTTGTAAAAAATTTGACTCGGTCCCGAGTCGGGTCAATATTACAAAAAATCCCAAAAAACATAAAAAAATATAGGAAAATATCATAACACAAAATAATCAAATTCTAATGGATTATTTTATTTTATGTTATTTTACCCTATTTTTTTCATAATTTTCGAGAGCGGTCGTTTTGTAAAAAAATTTGGCTCGGTCCCGACTTGAGTCAATATTACAAAATAAATCCCAAAAAACATAAAAAAATACAGGAAAATATCATAACACAAAATAATCAAATTCTAATGGATTATTTTATTTTATGTTATTTTACCCTATTTTTTTCATAATTTTCGAGAGCGGTAGTTTTGTAAAAAAATTTGACTCGGTCCCGACTCGAGTCAATATTACAAAATAAATCCCAAAAAATATAAAAAAATACAGGAAAATATCATAACATAAAATAATCAAATTCTAATGGATTATTTTATTTTATGTTATTTTACCCTATTTTGTTCATAATTTTCGAGAGCGGTAGTTTTGTAAAAAAATTTGACTCGATCCCGACTCCGGTCAATATTACAAAATAAATCCCAAAATACGTAAAAAAATACAGGAAAATATCATAACACAAAATAATCAAATTCTAATGGAATATTTTATTTTATGGTATTTTACCCTATTTTGTTCATAATTTTCGAGAGTGGTAGTTTTGTAATAAAAACTTTACTCGCTCCTAACACGAGTCAATATTACGAAATAAATCCCCAAAAACATAAAAAATACAGGAAAATATCATAACACAACATAATCAAATTCTAATGGATTATTTTATTTTATGGTATTTTACCCTATTTTGCTCATAATTTTTGAGAGGGGTAATTTTGTAATAAAAACTTTACTCGCTCCCGACTCGAGTCAATATTAAGAAATAAATCCCAAAAATATTAAAAAATAAATTAAATTGCCATAAGTTTTTATTACGAAATTATTTTATTTTATGGTATTTATTGTATTTTTTTATATTTTTTATTTTATTTTATAATATTGACTCGAGTCGGCAGTGAGTAAACTTCTTATTATGAAACTACCCCTCCATTCGTTCTCCCTTGCTCTGCCGCGCAATCGAACTATTTTCGCCCTGTTTTGCCGCCCGCCGCCGGCCAGTGCCGTCACCGCCTCGACATCGCCTCCATTCCTTCCCCCTGCCCATACCGTTTTCGTTCCCCGGCCGCCAGCTCCCACCGTAACCGCCCTCACGACTTGCAGTCAATCACCGCCCTCACGACAACTGCCTCGGCGAATTCGTGATCAATGGCTGGCGTAGGCAACGGATTTGCGGACATCAACAATGTGGTCGACGAAGGAAAAATGTGAACTTGGCAGGGCATCGCGGTAGGCAGAGCAGGGGTGGTGCCGGGCGAATCGGCTAGCATTACCACCAACCTCGACGGGGACGAGGGGGATGAAGGGCTGGAACACGATGTCGGCGCCCTTGATGAGGCCGACGAAGACTCCGCCGGCGACGGCGACCTTCCCGGTGGACGCTAGAACGGAGAAAGGGAGGGTGGGGAGGAGAAACAATGTTTTTTTTTGGATTGAATTTGAACCGTCGGATCATCATCTAAGGGCTGTAAATAACTTCTATCATAGCCAACTTAGTTGTACTCTAATACACCAACCTTTTTTCCATATATATATATATATATATATACACACAAATATGACTTGCTTTAGTGGAGGTTGATTTCTGATTTCCATCTGTCCATTTTGAATAAACGGCTGGAGAGCACGGAAGGCCGACTCTGCCTTCAAGCGGCATGGGAGTCGGAGAAGCAGAGAGCGAAAAACCAGATGAAAGCGGACGGCAACCGTGACAAGATGGAAAAGGCCCTCAACTTCCTGGGTGATTAAAGGCAGGAATGCGAGCTGCGGGGGGTGGGCTACTACGACTCCTTCAGACTTCAGAAGTCCGATTACAGACTAACTGCATCTCCTCTACGAAATGTATTTACTTAATATTGCTCTCTCTACTCTCTGCTCTTCATATATATATATATATATACACTTAATGGATTGATCACTATATAGCTAGCTCTTGATGCAGAGACGAAAGTAGTGATTTTGTTGTACAACTGTAAAAATTGTCTTCTTTTTCATCATATTAATGCTATACGGCAAAATGTTATACCAACAGGATATCGGCGTATGTACCTTTTTCTACTATTCTACGAATCTCGAAGCATGCATGGCCGTTTGGAGTTCCATTACCATGAAATCATTTTGGAGTTCCAGTACCATGAAATCATTTTGGAGTTCCAGTACCATGAAATCATCGAGTCCTTGTCCTCTTTAAACTACTATTTCCCTTGAATCCTCTTCTCTTGTTAAAGTTTTTTCAAACTCAAACTACCTAGTTAATACTTGTAAGAATGATATTCTGCTTCTCTGCTGCATGATCGCGTGGGTATCACTTATCAGGCACACATAATGATTATTCCGTATTCAAATTGCCAGGGCAGAAAAAGGTGGTCAAGCTGAAACAAAATAAAAAATTTGGGGATCAGGTAAAGGTGTAGACAAAACCTGCGCGCATTTTTAAAAGTCATATTCAATCAACAAATTCGTCAGGGATATGAAGTGTATCTATACCTTGATAGGAGTCATTTATATCACCTAGCAAAGAGTCGCCATCTTGAACTTGTAATCGAAGAATTAACGTCTATAGGTGCAAGTTTACACCTTTCAAGGGGACAGTTTGAGAGAATCCGAGGAGACAAGTAATGGCATATATTATTTAGGAGTATTTTATGACAATCTCATCGATCTAGTTTCAATTTTCAAGTTTTGATGAATTGAAAGAATAATTTTTTATTTGTCGTGTTCTTTGTTATGTATTTATTTTTCTAAAAAGTAAAAGTAATAGTTAATTTCAATATTTCCCATATACGCATTGCATCACAGTTCTTTGTACTAGTATAAAATAAATTAGTCTTCGTTTGTTAGTAGTTTCGTAATTTTAGTGCATTTCTTTTTATGATAACTTATTAAATACTGTGCATTAGGATTTAGACCTTATACAGTTATTCTCGACCAAGGGGTTAATAAACACTTTGCATTACTTAAGAATTAGTTCTTATACTCGACTGATTACAAATTTATACCGGTTCAAGTTTTCATCTCATTCTAATCTCTATGTCGTGCACACCTCCCATTCCAGCATGTTATTTTTATAACAGAAATAAATTTTCCACACATTATATTTTTACATACAGAAAAAAAGCTTATATTAAGTCGATTAATGAGCATCTATCTCTTCGTACCTTCTAAATCCAATCAGTTTTTTATTTTATTCCATCGTTATTAGCGGATAAGAAAGTATGAGAAATAGCTGGACATAATTAAGCGCACTCATTTTCCACGTTGCCTTTGCCTTTCCGTTAGGGTGCCTTTTTGCTCTACGCATTAATATCTTCTCAACTGCAAAAAAAGAAGAATTTTCCATCCATATGTCGAAGAAAGCCGCCTTAGTAATTAGAATATAAATGAAGCACCGCACGACAAATAATACTATAATTGTAACTGATGAAATTAGTAGTAGTCTCTTGTCAACCCAAATATTTTATTAAAAGGAAGATTAACGGTAAACATGGGAGTAACATAGATGTATAGCCAAAAAACATTTGGTATAGGCATAGGAAAACCAAAGCCTTTCAAATATCTGCCACCTTTTTCTTCCCAGTGCGGTCCTACACCAAAAATCTGTATCATTCACGCGACCACCGCCACCACTTGGGGTTGGTTTGAAGTATTGCAATTTGGTGAATAAGAGGAAGGAGGGGGCGGAAAGGTAGGGGATGGGAGGGGGTAGGCTAAATAAAGATAGAGGAGCTCGGACCAGAATCCACATCCGTTGAGGCTTTTTGTTAACCAACGTTTTCTCCCCTTCATTGGCAGCCCCTTCGTTTCCCTCGCCTCCCCCATCCCCTTCCCCTCCCTTGCCCGCGCTCCGTCGCCTCTTCCCCCTCCTTCCATTTTGTGGTTTCTCTGCTTTCATCCATGGGCTCCGAATCCGCCGTGGCTGTCCCCTCCGCATTCGTCCGCGATGCCGGCAAGAAAAAGAGGGTAATTTTGTTTTTGTTGTGTTGGGTATGCTTGATTTGTTATCCGCATATATTAATTTTCCTAATTGTTCCTCCTTCGCTTCGTGTGTGGGATTGTTGCGCAGACTAACCGGTCGGCGAAGTTGAAGCAGTGTAAGCTCGATGCGAGGCGGGAGCAATGGCTTTCTCAAGGTATTTTTTGTCCATGTCCTGTTTTTTCTCTCTTTTTTGGATGACGATGATTGATTATCCTCGATGAGTTTGGATTTGGATTGGTTTATTTTGGATTCGCCCCATGAACAAACGGATTTGGCTCGTGACTTATATGGGGATGCAGGATGGGTAAATAAGTATGGGGGGTCGTGTTTGATGATTGGGTGAATTTTTTCTTCTAACCAGTTAAGAACAAGGGGGATAAGGAATCGGCGAATGGGCGTTTGACTCCCTCCTCTACGCCCTTGCCTATCAGCGGCGGCGGGCAAGGGGGAATGAGCGGTTGTCCCATTCGTGCCCTACGCCGAGACCACCTGCGGGGGACAACGAGGTTGTTGTCTCGCAGGACAGCGATTCGGAGTTCCTCACCCCGATCCGCACCAACTGCTGCCCAGAAAAGGAGCTCCATACCAGTAGTGGGAGCAGTAGCAGCGGCTCCTACTCGGGGAACGCCACCGAGGAAGATGAGGAGGAAGAGGATAGTTTGGATGATTGGGAGACCATTGCGGATGCTCTCAATTCGGAAAGTCAAGTCGAATTGGAGTTGCCTTCGCCTGATCCTGTTGCTGTCCCGGAACGCGCATCCCTACCCCTCGCGTTCGAGCTCGTACCGAAATGATTCCCAAGCCAGCAGCTAATCCCCGTGCTTGGAGGCCAGACGACGAGTTTCGGCCGCAGAGCTTGCCCAACCTTGCCAAGCAGCGTAGCTTCCCTAGCAATTTGGATCGCCGGCATGGTCATGCCGCTGGGAAGTGGACCAACATTGGGATCATATCCACTCCCTCCTCATGTCCCATCTGTTACGAGGACCTCGATCTCACAGACTCGAGCTTCTTGCCCTGTTCTTGTGGATTTCATCTTTGCCTCTTCTGCCACAAGAGGATTCTCGAAGAAGCGGATGGGCGTTGTCCTGGTTGTAGGTCCCCGTACAGTCCTGTTCAGGAAGAAGTGGCTGTGAATATAGCTCCTTCGCATTGCCGTCTGCTTCGTTCTTGTAGCATGGCTATTAGATACTAGAGGAGATTCTGATATTATTAGATTTGGTATTAATGGAACTATGGGTGAGCAGTTCTACTCTTTTATGAGCTTCGTTTGTTTTTATACGTGTAATCAGAAGATATCTATGGGGTATTATGTGAATATGAGTTGCAAGGACTTATACATAATGTTTGCTTCTGTTAACCCTCTTTTTCTCATCGTTGTTTTGCTTTTTCTTGAAGATAATAAGCATGGAGCATGGACTTCTGTTTTTTTCTTTGTAGGTGGCATTTGGAAGCTTTTATCTGAAGATTTGAATGACAGTAAGCAAATAATTTATCTTCTTCCATTGTTTAAGGTTTCTAAGACCAAAAGCTGTGGTGTTTGTTAATTATTTTGTCTGAATTCAGTTATGGAGTTTATTTCACATTTTATCTCAATTTCATTATCATCGTCATTCATTACTTTTCATACATTCGTGGTTGTTTTCTATACATTTGTGGTTGTGGACATGGATGCATTCTCAATTATGTTTCTGCTGTCATCTTCAGTGCAAGATTGATGACGGATGTCATTGGAAATTGGTCGTATCACCATTTTGCTGTGAGTTCACAGTTTTGTACTTTTTTATTATGATGTAGGCTGACAGATTCTTTTATTTGTGTGTGCTGGGTGTTAGTGAGCATTTGAGGGTGGTGATGGTTCAGTTTGTACACGTTTGCTACTCTTGCAATGAATTATGGGCTTTGGTTACGAATAAACATGGTAATGGCATGGATTGAACAATATAAACCTTTTACGGAGATTTCTTATTATGAAATACTTGCATGTAAAATATTAATTAAAGATGAGCTGAAAGTAATGTAGTGTCATCTGTGAGGGGTTCAGAATTAATTTATTTTAGGGGTGGGCATGTTTAAATGGCATGAAATTGTAAATTAGTTGACCTTGCTAATAATAATTATATTATAAATAGTTTTATTTAATTTATTTTATATAAAAAATAATATTGAGTTAATTATTTTATGTACAAATTAATTATGGTTACATCCAAGTGGGAGCATAAAATAATCATGATTACTTTTAATTGAGTCACTTTTGTGCTCTCCTATGTGAGTTGTTTTTCCCTTTTTTTCTTCATCGCATAAGGAAGAAGGGATAGTTTTTCTTATTTAGATGAGAAGGTTTAAACTTCGGGAGAGCATATGGGTGATCTACTTGAAAGGTAATCATGACTACTTTGAGCATAACACATTATACATGAACTAAATTTTCTTAGGGATAAGATTACATACATATTACTATTAATAAGATTGACTATTCAAAATTTTCTTATCATCAACGTTTCTTTCATGTTAATCAAATTGACCTCCGGGCGTTATTTTATTTTTGTTTTAGGAGGGTGCAGAATATGATATATATATATATATATATAAACTTTTTTGCTGTTAATTGGAATATTGAAGAGAATGCATGGGTAAGGGAGTACATGATTAAAGGATTCGAATTGGGATAATTATTTCATGGTCGACGATACTTGATTGTGAGGGAATTTGAATCAGTGGAATGACTGTGCGTGCCTCTTATTATTAATTTGCTGAAATTGTTCCCTGGCTCCATTTTGGTAAGAGGTATTTTCTTCCTTTAAATGATATGAAATAATTTAATGCATCAGTGCTTACGGACTTCAGAAGTATGACGTTCAGAAATTATGGTGGAGGGTTTTTACCTTCTGTTCCGTCTATGTGATTATATACCTATGAAGATGAAGATGTTAGCGCATATATAGTGAGGTGTCTCTTCAGAAAAAAATTTTTCTTTGCTCAATCTAATCTTAATCATATGGAAGTTGTATGCCGGTCAAATGTTCATCTCTCATGAATGTTAAATTCAATGTAGCCTACTTGCTCATTCTTAAAAGTCAAATTACACAAAATTATTTTGAAATTATCTCTTCAAAGATAATCTTCGATTGAATGTTCCGTCTACCATATGACGATGGGTTTAGTTCAATATAAGTACAAATCCTTCAATTTTTGTTTTACACAGTTCAATAAGGTCGTGATTGTTTCTTATGCTGACCTATCGTATTTGTTCCTTCGTTGTAGTTTCGATCGAGTTCGAAACTTAAAAATCATCATTCTCTGCGGAGCGAAAGGAAAGCAAGATAATATTTGACCGACAATGGTAATGGAGCTCAAATAATATATATATATATATATATATATATATATATATATGATATGAAAAGATAATCCAAAATTTTTAATTTAAATGGTTCGATTAAATATATCTTGCAAGGGATATATATATATATATATATATATATATATACATATATATATATCATATATATATATATATAGTTATTTATTTATTTATTTAATACTTTTGATCGTCTGATTATAAAACGGCCAAAAGCAATATGCCTGATGTCTGCGCTACTCGCCCCATAGTCACCAACACCACCGTTCCGTTATCGCTCTCATTGCCACCATCACCAGAGTCACTGTAAAACCCACGATTCGATTTATATTTAGAACCGGTCTGTTCGATCAATATTTTTGAGTCGAGTTAATTTCAGAATACGTGTACTGAACTGACGCCGGTTGCGTGTATGAGCAATGAAGGTCATGCGTACCCAAGTATATGATGATAATGCCATGAACACAGCAGAACAGAATGAGTTATCAGAATATATGAGAGTATGCCGCTTATGTTTTTTTTTATTTTTATTTTTTTATATATATAGTGGATCATAGAATTAGTTTTAGGTCGTTTATCGCGTTAGGACGCGTTACGGGCAGTTTGGGTGGGTTAATAGTTCTAGAGCATATCATTACAATGTTTAGTGTTTGTTTGATTTTATGAGATTTTTCCCAATTTTTATGAATTTTTTAGGATTTAATACGACTTAGTTATTATACTTGACTCGAGTCGGAGACGAGTCAAGTCTTATTTACGAAATTGCCACCCAGTTATTTTTCTCCCTCCCGACATCTTCTTCCCAAACCCTTGCCCTGATGCCGCCCCTATGCAGCGTCGCCGTCATGCGCTGTCGACGCCGCCCAGTCTGCCGATCGACGCTGCCTACCCCCTCCACGGCGTGGCCGTGCTGCCCTGACCAGCCTCAGCCGCTACCAGGTCGTCGTGACGTTCAAATCACCTCGCCTAGCGCCGCGGCTACATTTCGGTCGCATCGCCGATTCCGCCGCTGGTGACTGTCGCCGCCACGATCAGGTGGTCACCTCAGCACCCTCGACCGCCCAGCGACGTTTCCCGACCGGCGCGGAGGCCATTGCCACCTAGACCGGCCGAATTTCTTCACCCACCACCGCTTCTCTGTTTTAGACATTTTTTGGCGAGCCGCCGCCTCCGCCGACCACGTCGACGCCATAGACGCGTCGAGCTCGCCGAGCCGGTTTAAATGGTACCCAATATGACCCCTATCCAGCTAGTAGACGCCACTGGCGATTGCCGCCGGAAAACCGCCAGAGAGTTGCCGAAAAACCATTGAAGCCGCCAGAAAACCGCCAAAATCTGCTGGAAAACCGGATTTACTGAAATTCACCGAATCTTTTGCGGAGCTCATCCAGTCGAGCCCGATTGAGCTTCGGACGCCGATGAGCGCCGAATTCGAGTTTCGAGACGCGTGAGGAAACCCTAGCGGTCGTCGATTATCGACGACAAGAGGTATAATTACCTCTGATTTAATTATTTAAAATTAATGACTATTAGCACAGCATGATAGGATTGATTGATTGACATGATAAAAGTTTGAGCATGAAAGAAGTAATGATATGCATGATTCGATTGGTAATGGATGAATGTAAGTGATCTAATGAGGTAGATCGAGTCGGAGCATGATAAGGGATCACCACATAAGTTAGAAAAACATAATAAAATTGGTATGAATAGGATGAGTTAGGATTATTTACATTTATGATTATTTGATTGTTGATTGTGATAGATGATTATTATGTTGTGTGATATTTATTGAGTTTGATGCATCATTTAGTTAGCGGGCGTTAGTATTTAGTTTTGATGTGTAGGTACGGAGTAGGAGCTCGCCGCCTAGGCTCGATGACACGCTTGGAGCTTTTACCAGGTCTGTTTAGGACTCGCCTCTGTTTTACGCTCTTCTATTGTATGTTTATTTTATTATCTGCAGGATGGGTTAAGTGGCGTTTTATCGGATCCCACTTAACTCGAGCCATTTAACCAAACAGTTTTTCGGATTAATAACCCCTCGAGGATGAGATCCCTCAAGGATGATTTCGAAAACAAGATCCACCACAAGTTGCCTTCGGGCCTATTATATAATCCCTCCCCAGCCCTATATATATATGTAGTTTTCGTGTTTTCAGTGAGATGAGAGACGCAGAAACCGACTGCACGTACCATGAGAGGATGTTGTGACAGTCAAAGCGGGCTCTGGATTAGTGCCAACGGACTGTTCCATTCTCGAGGGATCCTGACAACTCCGCGTTTGAGTTCCTCACACCCAGAGAACGTGGAAGTTTATGGCGACTGTTTAGTACAGCGCATGTCTGGACTTGTGGTTCAAAGGGTACTAAAGGCGACTGCCTGAGAGTACTCGGCCTTCGTGCTCAAGGCCGGGAGAAATATGGAGGTAAGGAGAGGGCTTAGGATTAAGTTTTACATGAAGTACTGAAAAAGAAGTGCCGTGAGTGGCACAGTACTAGATAGATCGGGATGCTACCGAGTCTGCAGCCCAGTGGCTCCTCAGTAGTGCCCTTCAGAGTGTTCACGTGGAGCATATGATGTTTTCTTTCATATGAGAGTTTGCTCTCATTATAAAACCCACGACTCGAGTCAGGGTTTTATAGTCGTTAGCCGGTCGGTTTGACCGTGGTTCGAGTCGGTTCAACTTTCAGAACACGTGTACGGGGCCGAGGCCGACCTTGTGCACGTGCTGTGAGGGTTCATGTATACCCAAGTATCGATGATAGCGTCAGATATGCATCAGCAGACTGAGTTATCAGTAGAAATGAGAGTATACAGTTGATGATTTTATTTTATTTCATATTGTGACTATAGAATTAGTTTAGGCCGAATAACGCATTAGGACGTGTTAGGTGGTATTCAGGTGGGTTATTAGTTATACGGCATGTCATTTAGATGTGGTGGTGTTTTATTTGATTTTATGGGATTTTTCCCAATTTTTCTGGATTTTTCTAGGATTTATTCCCAGTCCGTTATCATTCTTGACTCGAGTCAATGTCGAGTCAAGTCTTATTTACAACTTTGCCACCGCCCCATACTTCCCATCCTCTTCCCCGACACTTTTCTTCACCACCGCCGCCCTGAGATTTTGCCACCGCCGTCGACGCCACCTCGCCGTCGATCGACGCCGCCCAGCTCGTGTCGTGCCGTCGCCTTGCCGCCTCGACCACGCCCGGCCACCGTCCAGCCGTCGCGACGCCGAAAATTGCCCTCAATTTCCCGCCGTTCCCGACGTGATTCTGCCGCCTTCTGGCTGGACCGCCGCCGCCATGACGCCGGAGCTTCTCCCCTCGACGTCCCCTACCTTTCCCCCTGCTTAGCGCCGCCGTTGAAGCCAACCGTGGGTCTGATCGGAGCAGCCGACTGCCCCGACCGCACTCGACGCCACCGTCGGTGGCCATCGCCGCCGCGGTTGCCCTTGTCGTCACCACCATTGGGTCCAGCTCACCAAGACGGTGCTAACCCCTACCTCCGATTGCCTCGCCGGAGCAGTCACCGGAAAACCACTGGAGCTGCCGGAAAACCGTCGGCACAGTCGCCAGAAAACCACCGACTCGCCTTCACCGCCTTCGTCCGTCGGCACCGATTTCAGCGCCGATTGCGAGGTGGTTCTTCCTTCTTTTTTAGAATTATTACATACATGTTGTGGTCATAGTAGCATATTAGAATTAATTTTATTAGCTTCATGATTTTTGTTTAATTAATCGTGATTATGATAAACATGTGATGATTAGCGTAAATTGTGTTGTATGATGTAAATGCTTACTAATGAAATTATTAGTAAACCATTGAATAGTTAATTAAATGCTTGTTAACTAGTTAATTTATGAATTTGTATGGATTAGGTTTTGCATGCTAGCATTAAGTTAAACAGATTAAATTGATTAAACTATTGTCACCTAATTAGAATAGGTATGCTTTGAAATTGGAATTAAAAGTGCTAGGTAATAAGTAACATATGAAATGATAAAATTATTAACTTGCTTGACAATTAGAGATGTAGGGTAATTGTCGAGATGATTGTCATGTTTGATTAGATGATTGTATGCATGTGGATATATTAGTTATATAGGCGTGCATCATATATGTATGGGCATTAGTAAATAGTTATGTTCATGTAGGTTCGTTGCAGGAGCTCGCCGTCTAGGCACGAGGCTGCGCTTGGAGCTTCTGACAGGTCCGTTAGGACACGCTTCTCAGGTTTTATCGCTCTATTCTATCGGTGATTTGATTTATTGATCGTAGGACGTGTCAGGTGGATGATTTATTGGACCCCACCTAACACGGGTCACCTGGTCGATGGTTTTGGAATTAATAACCCTCGAGGATGAGATCCCTCGAGTTTGTTTTCGAAAATAAGATCCACCTCAAGTTGCCTTCGGACCTATTATAATAAATCCCGACCCAGCCCTATAAATAGTTTTATCGAGTTTTCAGTGAGACAAGAGAAGATGAGTCGACTGCACGTACCATGAGCGGATGCCGTGCCAGTCAAAGCGGGCTTTGGATTAGTGCCAGCGGACTATTCCATTCCCGAGGGATCCTGACAACTCCGCGTTTGAGTTCCTCACACCCGGAGGACGTGGAGGTTTACGGGTATTGTTTAGTACATCGCATGTCCGGACTTGTGGTTCAAAGGGTACTAAAGGCGACTGCCTAAGAGTGCTCGGTCTACGTGCTAAAGGCCAGGAGTTATATGGAGGTTTGGAGAGGGCTTAGGATAAAAGTTTTACGTAAAGTACTGAAAAAGAAGTGTCGTGAGCGGCACAGTACCAGATAGATCGGGATGCTGTTGAGTCAGCTGCTCGACGGCTCCTTTGTAGTTGCCCTTATGAGAGTTCTTGAGGAAGATATATATTATGGTTTGCTTTCCATGAGAGTTTGCTCTCATGTTCCAGTTGATATTAGTTATTTCCAGACCAGTGACACCCGTTGCTAACGTTTTTCTACTATATGTAGGTGAGGATGATGATTGGTGTATGCCGGGCTTGACGAAGGAGTAGCGCTTGTATTGCACACACATACCTGGTGCCGCGCCGACTTTTGCGTAAGATGTGATGTGATTGGATTTTGTAGTAGATTTACATATTAGTATTTATGCATGTGTTTGTGAGGCTTGTATGCCATGTTTTAGAAATGCGTGGAAATGTTTTGAGAAAGGCTATAATGATGTGCTATGCTGAAATGAAAAGGAATCAAATGAGCTGAGTATGAGATTGCAGGTGGGCTAGACCCAATTACAGTATGTGTGGATGATTTGAAGCCTAATACGATATAAATTATTGTTTTATATATATACTATATTGTATCGTATTTTAACAGGTCATCCCCTTATTGCACTTTTAGGGGAGGTTTTGTCCGTTTTATTCTAGATTTTATGAATTTTGTTGCTATTTTAATTATTTTGGTGCGGTAATTATCATGACATTCACGTAGTATCCTGTTAGGGTTTTGCATCTCATTCATATACTGGTTGAGCATTAGCGGCGTGAGCATTAGCGGCGTGCTCCATCTTGAGACGTCGAGAGGGTTATGTCGTAGCTAGGTTTTGGGTCAGCCAACTTAATCGGTTTACGAGTAGTTCGATCCTTTGTAACAGTTCTGGTGTGGGTTGAGAGTAAACCGGATTGGGGTGTTACACTCATAGCCAGCTTATTATAGTTATTTTATTTCCCAGACCAGTAAGACTTGTTACTGACGTGTTTTTATATTATATGTAGGAAATAATCACGAGTTGGAGGAGCCAGCTTGGATGGAGGAGCACTGTTGTCGCTTGCACACATGTCAATCGATAGAATAGTTAATACTTTATTATGATGCTATTATATTGTGAATATTGTGAAATGCTAAGACATGATAAGATATGATTAAATATAATGAGATGATGTTATGACATGATGAAAAGCTAAGACATGATGACAAGAGGTGAGATTTGATCAGAGTGCGCAGTAGAAGTATGGCCCAAGTTCTATAATGAATATACAGTATATTAGATTATGTGTGATTGAAATTGTTGATATATGCATATATATTGGTATATATTGTTTTGACAGGGTGGACACTAATTGCACTTTTAGGGGAGATTCTGTCCATTTTATTTTAGAATTTTCATTGAGTTTGATCGTAATTGTATTGATGTGTGCTTGAATTGCATGTCATTCATGTAGTACCATGTTAGGGTTTGTGCATTCATCAATGCATTGCGAGTTGTATCTTCATCTTAAGACACCGAGATTGGATCTGCATGAGTTAGGTTCGGGTTAGCCGACCTAACCGGGGCCTGTAATATACCGGTTTGGTTCACGAGCGTAAACCGGATTTGAGGTGTTACAGTCACCACCACACAAGAAGAAAGATCCGTCATGTTCCGAGTATGTAGCGAGTGGATTTGTTTTGTACACTAATCTCAAAATATACATTTATCTGAAATTTAAAGGCAATGATCTGATTTTTCTTTCCAACGCATCACCGGCTAGAGGAAGCCAAAACAATACAAATCAACAAGGCATTGCATATACGTGATTAATATAAAAAAATTTTCATAACATGTTTTTCATTTACGATAAACAAGAATCACATTCAAAAAATCAACAAAAAAATAGTTCAGCAGCACTAGCATTAAAAAAAAATTCAAACTTTCCTCAAGTTGGCATGTGAAAAATCAAAATTTTCTGAAACCAAGACCCGCATTTACTTTTTTGAAAAATCAAAACTTCACTCGATGATGGTAGAACGGCGGCGACAGTAGAATTGCGGCTACGGGCAATTGACAGCAACCATGGACAGACATGAGCGGCCAAGGCAACGACAGATGGCAAGACATCGGCGACAACAGTGGAGACTGCATGATGGTGATGGACGGCGATGGTGGTGACAGGATGATGGCAACAGCTGTTAGGATGGGGGCCAGGGAGAGTGTTCGTCATTTTGTGAACTTTCTAATTTGAACCGCTCTAATAATTGGACGGCCTAAATTTTAGATGGGCAGGAAATATTTCTACCCGGGGCAGGTAATCACATCTTTTCTTCCTTTAATATGGGCATTAGATATGCTTTAGACTTGAAAAGAAGTATCAATGCATGGAACTTATACCTGAACTTTGGGCTCGACCCAATGTTACATACCTAAACACCAAAATGAAACACTTATAAAAAATAGGATTATGTCTCTATACCATTTGTAAAACAACCATTAAAAGATAACACATATTTGCAATGATTATGACATCATAAATTAATAAAATATATATTATTGTGTAAATATTTCATAAATATATATGTTCACTGATAACTCTATAAAAGAATTATTATTTTTTATATTTCATGTTGATTTTTGTTATGTTTTGAGTCATTTTTACATTAGCTTTATTAGTTTAGGAGATTATTAGATATTATTAATAACTTGAGAAATCATTGTGATTTTGGTATAAGAGTTAGAAGATAATTTAGAATGAACTCGGGACTAACTCGGGTAAAAAAACATAATTTGGTGTTCTGGTTAAACCCCCAATACTAGAGCGATGAGATTCAGAGCATTGGCACTATAGTTAAGAAAAAATTTTGGGCGAGACCCAAGTGTTCAAGCACTAGGATTTTGGGTGCTCAAGTGCTTGAAGTAAGAAATTAATTTTTTCGATATTTTTGAAAATTCTAATGGGCCCTACTTGTAATATTGGTCGAATTATTTATAAAATTGACTGGGGTTTAAAAAATAATGACTTTTGACGGCTGGGTGACGACACAATATATGAGAAGAAACAATGAAAATTTTGAATCAGAAGAAGACAACACTTTCCAATAAAGAGTTTTTTTAATTTTGTTTTTTTATAATCAAATGTTATATTTCATATTACATATGAATTTTTTGAATGTATTAATAATGATGGGCAGCGCTACAGTGCGCTGCCCTATATATGGCCGCGCAAATGCGCTGCCTATTGTAGGCCGTCGGATCCTAATCCGACGGCCCACAATCAACTCCCATAATCACACCTCCCCCCCCCAACTTTCAGTCGCCGCCCCGCCGGCCGCCCGCAGCCCCTGCCCACCGGCCACCCCATGCCCCCATCCAGCTGGCCACCTTGCCCTCGTCTCGCCGCTCCCTGCCCCCGCCGGCCTCCCCTACCCTCGCCCAGCCCCGCCGGCCGCCCCTGCCCCCGCCCCGCAGGCTGCCCCTGTAAAACCCACGATTCGAGTTAGGGTTTTATATTCAGAACCGGTCGGGTCGACCGTTATTTTTTCGAGTTGAGTCAGTTTCAGGACACGTGTACCGAGCCGATGCCAGTCGCGTGTATGAGCTATGAGGGTCATGCGTACCCAAGTATATGATGATAACGTCATGAACACAACAGAACAGAATGAGTTATCAAATATATGAGAGTATGCTAGTCATTTTTTTTATTATTTTTATATATAATGGATC
Organism: Piper betle; assembly: GCA_033002965.1. Taxonomy (NCBI): domain Eukaryota; kingdom Viridiplantae; phylum Streptophyta; class Magnoliopsida; order Piperales; family Piperaceae; genus Piper; species Piper betle. Next base: position 186,632 of record JAURVB010001168.1, on the reverse strand, counting down.
GTAGAATTAGTTTTAGGCCGTTTATTACGTTAGGATGCGTTACGGGCATTTCGGGTGGGTTGATAGTCCTAGAGCATATCATTACGATGTTTGGTATTTGTTTGATTTTACGGGATTTTTCCCAATTTTTATGAATTTTTTTAGGATTTAATACGACTTAGTTATTATACTTGACTCGAGCCGGAGACGAGTCAAGTAATATTTACGAGTTTGCCACCACACACACCCCCGACCTTTTCTCCCCCACGCCCAAACCCTCGTGCCGCGCCGCCCCTGTTCGCGCGCCATCGCCGCCGCTGTCGGCGCCGCCCGGCCGTCGACTGACGCCGCCCAGCTCGGCGACGCCGTTGTCGTGCTGCCCCGACCAGGTCCGGCCCCCGTCGGACCGCCGCGACGCGAGGAAGCCACGCCGCGACGCCGCGCCCGCGTTGCGCTTCCGTCACCTATTCCGCCGCCGGCGACCAGCGCCGCCGCGATCGGTCACTCGCCTCAGCACCCTCAGCCTTCCAGCGACCTTCCCCGACCGGAACGGAGGGCATCGCCGCCCTGGCCGGCCGGATTTAGCGACCCAACGCCGCCGCTCTGTTGTAGCCATTTTCCGGAGAGCCGCCACCTCCGTTGGCCGCCTCGACCTCGTAGATGAGTCGGGCTCGCCGAGCCGGTTCCGAGGGTACCCTACATGACCCCTATCCAGCTAGTAGATACCACCGGCAATAGTCGCCGGAAAACCACCGAAAGTCGCCGAAAACCGCCAGCAACTGCCGGAAAACCGCCGGAAAAATCGAAATTTCTGGAATTCGCCAGAATTCACTGGATTTTCCGCGGGGCTCACCCGGTGGAGCCCGATCGAGCTTCGGACGCCGAGGAGCGCCGAATTCGAGCTCCGAGACGCGCGACGGAACCCTAACCGTCGCCGATTGCCGACGACGTGGGTATAATTACCTCCGATTTGATTATTTAAAGTTGATGATGATTGTTAGCACAGCATGCTAGGATTTATGATGTGATTAATGACTAATTAGGGATGAAATGATAAGTTACATGATGAGATTAAGTGTGAATGAAGGTTCAGCGATCTAATGAGGTAGGAGTCTCAGCATGATAAGTGATCAAGACATAACTTTGAAAAAAACGCAATAAAATTGGTATGACTAGGATGAGTTAGAATTATTTAAATTTATGATTATTTAACTGTTGGTGGATGTTGATGATTGAATTGTGATTGATGTTCATTGTGTTTGATGCATCATTTAGTTAGCGGGCGTTAGTATTTAGTTTTGATGTGTAGGTACGAAGTAAGAGCTCGCCGCCTAGGCGCGATGACACGTTGGAGCTTCTACCAGGTCCGTTTAGGACTCGCCTCTGATTTACTCTTTCTATTGTATGTTTAATTTATTGCCTGCAGGACGGGTTAAGTGGCGTTTTATCGGATCCCACTTAACTCGGGCCATTTAATCGAACATTTTCCGGATTAATAACCCCTCGAGGATGAGATCCCTCGAGGTTGATTTCGAAAAAAGATCCACCAAAAGTTGCCTTCGGGCCTATTATGTAACTCCCTACCCAAGCCTATATATATATAGTTTTCGTGTTTCTGTGAGACGAGAGATGGAGAAATCGACTGCACGTACCATGCAGAGGATGCCGTGACAGTCAAAGCGGGCTCTGGATTAGTGCCAGCGGACTGTTCCATTCCCGAGGGATCCTGATAACTCCGCGTTTGAGTTCCTCACACCCGGAGAATGTGGAGGTTTACGGGTACTGTTTAGTACAGCGCATGTCCGGACTTGTGGTTCAAAGGGTACTAAAGGCGACTGCCTGAGAGTACTCGGCCTTCGTGCTCAAGGCCAGGAGAAATATGGAGGTAAGGAGAGGGCTTAGGATAAAGTTTCACGAGAAGTACTGAAAAAGAAGTGCCGAGAGCGGCATAGTACCAGCAGCAGTAAGTTCGGGATGCTACCGGTCTGCAGCCCAGTGGCTCCTCAGTAGTGCCCTTCAGAGTGTTCTTGAGGAAGTATATGGTTTTCTTTAATATGAGAGTTTGCTCTCATAGCCAGCTTGTTATAGTTATTTTATTTTTCCGGACCTGTAACACTTGTTACTGACGTGTTTTTATACTATATGTAGGTAATAATCATGAGTTGGAGGAGCCAGCTTGGACGGAGGAGCAATGAGGTCTTGTACACACACACATGTTAGATTTCTAAATATTTAATATTGTATTATTATGTTATTATATTGTGAATGACATGAGTAAATGTTTGAGCATGATGATATGATGTGAATGAAATGCTAAGACAAGATAATAGAATGCAAAATATGATCAGAGTTGAGCAGCGGAAGCGTAGTGGGTTGAGACCCAAGCTTCAGAATGAATATGTTATAAATGAGATTTTGTGTGATTGTTAATGCATGCCGACATATTTGTATATATATTATTTTGACAGGGTGGGCCCATAATTGCACTTTTAGGGGAGACCCTGTTAGTTTTACTTCAGAATTTTCATCGATTTTGCTCGTAATTGTGATGGTGTGAAATTTAATTTGTATGTCATTCATGTAGTGCCATGCTAGGATTTTGTGCATGCATTCATTCATGACAGATCGTATCTTCATCTTAAGACGCCGAGATTGGATCCGCACGAGTTAGGTTCGGGTTAGCCGACCTAACCGGGGCCTGTAACATGCCGGTTTGGTTCACGAGTGTGAACCGGATTTGGGGTGTTACAGTCCCTGCCCTTGCCCCACCGCTGTGCCTGCCCCAACCGGCCTCCCCTGCCCCCGCCCCCGCTGGCCCCCCTGCCCCCGCCCCCGCTGGCCGCCCCTGCCCTGCCCCCCCGCCGGCCGCCCCAGCCCCCGCCCCCGCCATGCAGGCCGTCCCTGCCCCGCCGCTGCGCCTGCCCCAGCCGGCCTCCCCTGCCCCCGCCCCGCCCCTGCTTGCCCCCGCTGGCCGCTGCCTTTGCCCCCTGTCGGCCGCCGTAGCCTCCGCCGCAGCCCCCCGCGGGTGGCCGGCGGCGAGGTCGCCGGCGGAGGGGTGGCGCAGCGAGAGAGAGCGGGGGGAACAGGGGAGGGTAAAAACGTAATAAAAACTTTACCCGGTCCCTGACTCGAGCTAATATTACGAAATAAATTAAAAAAATAAAAAATTTTAATAAATACTTGATTTGATCTCGCACGAGATCGAGCCAATATTACGAAATAAATTTAAAAAATAAATTTTTTTATAATAAATACTTGATTCGATCTCGCATGAGATTGAGTTAATATTACGAAAGAAATTTTAAAAAATAAAATAATTTTGTAATAAAAACTTTATTTGGTCCCACACGATACCGACGCCACACATTTCCCAACAGGCCCATCCAGTCCTGAGGTGGCGACATTGTTGGCCAACAGGCTACCGGCGGCAAGGTCGCCGACAGGGGGTGGTCCGCCTAAACAAATGAGGAAATAAATTTTGACTCGCTCCCGACTCGAGTGAATATTATGAAATAAATTTTAAAAAATAAAATAAAATAATTTTGTAATAAAAACTTGACTAGCTCTAGACTCGAGTAAATATTATAATTTTTAATTTTTTTTAAATTTATTTCGTAATATTGAATCAGGTCAGGAGCGAGTCAAGTTTTTATTACGAAATTATTTTTAAATTTTTTAAATTTTATTTCGTAATATTGACTCGAGTAGGGAGCAAGTTAAGTTTTTATTACAAAATTATTTTATTTTATTATTTAAAATTAATTTCTTAATATTGACTCGAGTCGGGAGCGTGGGTGACAGAGTCAAGTGTTTTTTAAATTTATTTTGTAATCAAAACTTGACTCGGTCCCGAGCGAGATCGAGTCAATTTTTTATTATAAAATAAATTTATTACAAAATAAATTTAACAAAATAAATAATATCGTAATAAAAATTTGACTCAGTCGGACTTGAGTCAATACTACAAAATAAATTTGAAAAAAATAAAATAATTTCATAATAAAAACTTGACTTCTATGCAAATCGAGTCAAATTTTTATTACAAAATTATTTTATATTTTTTAAAATTTATTTCATAGTATTAACTCGAGTTATGACTCGGAGTAGATTCCGAGTTAAATTTTTATTATGAAATTATTTTATTTTTTTAAATTTATTTTGTAATAAAAATTTGGCTCGAATGTGATCGAGTAAAATTTTTATTACCATATTACCCTCCCCTGTTTCTCACCTCCCCTCTGTTTCCCGCGCCACCTCACCACCGGCGACCTCGCCCATCCCCGCCGACTACCCCTCTCGCCCGTCCCCACCGACCACCCCCTCTGGCCCGTCCCGCCCGGCGGCTACGAGCGATGGCGGGGGCTGGGGCGGCCAACAGGGGCGGGGCAGGGAGGCCGGCTGGGGCAGGCACAGCAGCAGGGCAGGGGCGGCCGGTGGGGCGAGGGCGGGGCAGGGGCTGGGTGGGGGTCGGGGGCTAGGGCGGCCGGTGGGGGCTGGTGCGGCCCAGGGGTTGGGCGGCGGCAGGGGCGGGGCAGGGCTGGGCGGGGCAGGGGAGGACGGCGGGGCGGGGGCAAGGGCGGCTGCCCGGCGGCTGGAAGCTACCGGGTGGGAAATTTCGTTGGGGGGGGGGTATTTTGGTTGTGGGCTGTCGGATCGCGATCCGACGGCCCGCGATCAATGAGCTGCCCAGTGCGCTGCGTGAAAAGCGTTTTCACGCAGCGCACTGTAATATAATCGTAATAATGATTATTACTTTTTATTTATGTGATTATGTTTTTGGATCATTTATTTTATTATGTTATGAATGCTAGCATTAGAGTGACCATCTTAAATCTAGGGATTTAATATTGTCTAGAGATTAAAAAATCAATTTTTTCATTTAATATAATAACTTTTGTTTATCTATTCAAGGTGACTTATATATAAGATATAAATATATTCATATGTCTTGTATAACTATTAAGAATAAAAATTAAAATACTTTTTACATACATAACTTCAAAAAAATATAAAAAACGAGTGCAAGTAATAAGTTTATAGTTAATCGAGAAATTATCATGAATAATTAATTATTGTAATTAATGATCTAAATGTAGAATTATTGTATAAAAATTATAACTTAATCAAACGATTTGGAGCACTCATTCGCCCCCCACCGGCAGTGCGTCCTTCCTCCAGGACCTCCCGCGCGCGTCCTCCTGCGCTGCTGCACTTCGCCTGGCACCCTCCCGCCCTCCAATGCTCCCGCCTGCTGCCCTCAACGCCGCCTCAGGGCCACACCGCCTCTTGCTCCCCCCACCCCTCCCCTGCCGCCACCTGCCCCCCACACTGCCCCTGCTCTTCCCCTGCCTTGCCACCCCTGCTACCACTCATGCCCCTCCCCTGTTGTCGCCCTCTGCCCTCCCCTGCCCGGCTGCCCCCCTTCCCGACTATCGCCTCCCCCCCTCGAAAGCACCCTGCCCTCTTTCCAAAACAGGGGTAGTATCGTAATGAAAATTTTACTCGATCATGACTCAAGTTTTTATTACGAAATAAATTATAAAAATAAAATAATTCTATAATAAAAACTAACTCAGTCATAAATTAAGTCAATATTAAGAAATAAATTTTTAAAAAATAAAATAATTTCGTAATAAAAATTTGACTTGGTCCTGAATCGAGTCAATATTAAGAAATATATTTTTTTAAAAATAAAATAATTTTGTAATAAAAATTTGATTCAGACTCACACGGAACTGACTCAAGTTTTTATTATAAAATTAATTTAAAAAATAAAATAATTTTGTAATAAAACTTGACTCGGTCCAGCACGAGATTGAGCCAAAATTACGAAATAAATTAAAAATCAAATAATTTTGTAATACAAAATTAACTTGATCTAGCTCAGATTGAGTCAATATTATAAAATAAATTAAAAATATAAAATAATTTTGTAATAAAAACTTGGCTCTTTCGAGGATTGAGTCAAGTTTTTATTACAAAATTATTTTATATTTTTAAAAATTTATTTTATAGTATTAACTTGAGTGAGGGCCGATCACATGGGAGAGCGAGTTAAGTTTTTATTTTATTGTATTCTATTTTTAAAAAATTTAAAAATCAATTTTGTAATATTGGCTCAGAGCGGAGAGAGTCAAGTTTTTATTTTATAGTTTTTTATTTTTTAAATTATTTTTAATATTTATTTCCTAATATTGACTCGGGAGCGAGTTAAATTTCTTATTACAAGATTGCCATCGCCCTTCCTCCCGCCTCCTTGTCAATATTGACTCTGGAGCAAGGCGGCGGGGGCAGCAGGTGGGGAGGGGGGGGCGGGGGCAGGGTGTGGGTGGCGGTAGGGAGGCGATCGGCAAGTGGCGGTGGTGGTGTCGGTGGGGGCCCGACTTGCGGGCTTGCTCACGTCGAGTGGGGCCCGAGATGTGGGCTGGCTCATGGGCAGGGCCCAGGAGACGGCAGGGGCTCGGGATGTGGGCTGGCTTTCGGGCGGGGGCTTGGGACGCAAGCTGCCATGGGCGGGCGGGCGGGGGCTAGGAGGCAAGGCTGGCCGCTAGGAATGGGAAAGCTAATTACGGGGGTAATGGGTTTGATTGTGGACCGCCGAATCCAGATCTTGGGCGGTCGGACCGAATCTGATTGTGGGGTTTGTCTCCATCGTGGGCGGGATCAAGTCAAGTTTTTATTACAAAATTATTTTATTTTTTAAATTTATTTCATAATATTAACTCGTGTAAGGACCGAATCAAATTTTTATTACAAAATTATTTTATTTTTAAAATTTATTTTTTAATATTGACTTGATTCAGGATCGTGTCAAATTTTTATTACGAAATTATTTTATTTTTTAAAAATTTATTTCATAATATTGACTTAATCTATGACCGAGTTAAGTTTTTATTTAGGAATTATTTTATTTTTTAAAAATTTATTTCGTAATAAAACTTGAGTCGTGACCGAGTAAAATTTTTATTACGATGCTACCCCCTGTTTCGGCAAGAGGGCAGGGTGTTTGGAGGGTGGCACGGTAGGGGGCGGCAGGGCATGGGCTGCGTGTGGGGGGGGCAGGGGCGGTAGGCTGGGGGGCGCGTGGTAGGGGGAGGGGGAAGAGTGGTAGCAAGGGGTGGCAGGGTAGGGGAGGAGCGGGGGAGCGGCATGGCAGGGGAAGTGCAGGGGCAATGTGTGGGGGGCAGGTGGCGGTAGGCTAGGGGCTAGCAGCCAGGGGACGGCGACACGGGAGAGGGGCAGGGGCGGCGTGTGGGGGTGGAGCAGGAGGCGTTGTGGCCCTGAGGCAGGGGCGGCAGCCTTTTATAGCCACGAGCCCGCATTGAGGGAGCCAGGCAGGAGTGACATAGGGTGGAGGGCAAAGGGCAAGAGGGCGCCAGGCGGAGCGCGACAGGGTAGGAGGGTGCGTGCAAGAGGGCCGAGTAGAAGGATGCGCTGCCGGTAGGGGGTGGGGGGAGTGGGGGGGAGGGGGGAATGAATGCTCCGACCATTGGATCTAGATCCAACGGCCTAGAGATGGTGTGCATAGGGGAGTGGGGGTGGGGTGGGTTTGAATGGGTACTTCAGGCCTTAGATTTTAACACCCAGATTTTATAAACTGCATGTGCGCTGTCAAACAAGGGAGTGCATAATAGCTTTATTGTATATAGGTAAAAATATTTCTGTGCTTCAGCACAGACAACTTGCCTGTGCTGAAGTTTGGGGACAGCCATTGGATCGCGATCCAACAGCTGTAATTCCTCCCACCCTCCTCCTCTCCTCTCTTGCTTCTTGAGACCACCGGCCGGCGACCTCTGCCGGCCTCCCGCCGCCCCAAGATGAACTCCACCGTGGCCCCCCAGGCTGGGATGAGCTCCGCCGCAGCCCCCACCCTCGCGCCGCCCCATTCGGCCTTTGCCCTGTTTCCCGCCCCCGCCCCCGTGTCAAAATTACCCCACATCGTCTCCCCAAGCCACCTCATTTCCCCCACCAGAGTGAGGCAAGCGGCGGCTGTGGCTTGGGGTGGAGAACGCTGCCGCCCCCGCCCTATTTGCCCCCCTCCCCCACCCAACGCAGCCTGTTTTGCCCCTCCCCCGCTTCGTCTCTCCCTCCCGCTCCCGCCCCCACTCGCAACCGCCGCCCCCACCTTCGAGATCCCCCCTACCCTAGCAGGCGGCCGGCGGCGAGGTCGCCGGCAGTGGGGTGAGGCGGCAAAACAAAGCGGGGGAAGAACAGGGGAGGGTAGTTTCATAATAGAAACTTGACTCTATCCCGACTCGAGTTAATATTACAAAATAAATTTAAAAAAATAAAATAATTTCGTAATAATAACTTGACTCGATCGAGACTCGAGTTAATATTATTGCAAAAATTATTTTATTTTTATTACAAAAATAATTTTAATATCGGTTAGGATTGTAGTCAAATTATTGACTCGAGTTAAGATCGGGTAAATTTTTTATTACGAAATTATTTTATTTTTTTAAAATTTGATTCGTAATATTAATTACAGTTAGGATCAGGTCAAATTTTTATTACAAAATTATTTTATTTTTTAAAAATTTATTTCATAATATTGACTCAAGTTAGGATCGAGTCAAGTTTTTATTATGAAATTATTTTATTTTTTAAATTTATTTTTAATATTGACTCAAGTCCGGATTGACTCGATCCTGACTCGAGTCAAAATTACGAAATAAAAACTTAATATTGACTTGTGTCAATATTATGACATAAATTAAAAAAAATCATAATAAAAACTTAACACGATCCTCACTCGAGTCAATATTATGAAATTAATTTTAAAAATAATATAATTTTGTAATAAAAATTTGACGCAATCGTGGCTTTAATTAATATTAGGAATTAAATTTTTTAAAAATAAAATAATTTTGTAATAAAATCCTAACTGATATTGACTCGATCATAGTCAAGTTTTTAATATCAGTCAGTATCGTAGTCAAATAAAATAATTTCGGAATAAAAACTTAACCTAATCTTGACTCGAGTCAATAATTTAACTACGATCCTGACTGATATTAAAAACTCGATATCAGTCAGGATTTTATTACAAAATTATTTTATTTTTAAAAAATTTAATTCTTAGTATTAACTAAAGTCAGGATTGCCTCAAATTTTTATTACAAAATTATTTTACTTTTTAAAATTAATTTCATAATATTGACTCGAATTAGGATCGAGTTAAGTTTTTATTATGAATTTTTTTAATTTATTTCATAATATTGACTCAAGTCAATATTAAGTTTTTATTTCGTAATTTTGACTCGAATCAGGATCGAGTCAATCCGGACTTGAGTTAATATTAAAAATAAATTTAAAAAATAAAATAATTTCATAATAAAAACTTGACTCGTTCCTAACTTGAGTCAATATTATGAAATAAATTTTTAAAAATAAAATTATTTTGTAATAAAAATTTGACCCGATCATGACTTTAGTTAATATTATGAATTAAATTTTAAAAAAATAAAATAATTTTGTAATAAAAACTTTACCCAATCTTAACTCGAGTCAATAATTTGACTACGATCCTAACCTATATTAAAATTATTTTTGTAATAAAAATAAAATAATTTTTGTAATAATATTGACTCGAGTTTTGATCGAGTCAAGTTATTATTATGAAATTATTTTATTTTTTTAAAATTTATTTTGTAATATTGACTTGAGTCGAGACCGAGTCAAGTTTTTATTACAAAATTACCCTCCCATATTCTTCCCCCTTTCTGTTTTGCCGCCCCACCCCACCGCCGACGACCTCGACGCCGGCCACCCACTAGGGTGGGTGGGGGGATTTCGAAGGTGGGGGCGGGGACGGGGGGAGACAAAGCGGGGAGGGGCAAAATGGGCGGCGGTGGGTGGGGGAGGGCAAACAGGGCGGGGGCAGCAGCGTTCTCCCCCATGCCACAGCCGCCACTCCCCTCACTCGGGTTGGGGAAATGAGGTGGCTTGGGGAGACGATGCAGGGTAATTTTGACACGGACGGCAGGGGCAGGAAACAGGGCAGAGGCCGGATGGGGAGGCACAGGGACTGGGGCCGCGGCGGAGCTCATCACGGCCTATGGGGGGAGGAGGGGGACTGCGGCAGTGGGTGGGGGGCCGCTGTGGAGTTTGTCTTGGGGGGCAAGAGGCCGGCAGAGGTCACTGGCCAGTGGTCTCAAAAACAAGAGAGGAGAGGAGGAGGGTGGAGGGTGGAGGGAGGGGGAAGTAATTATACCCGTTAGATCGCGATCCAACGGCTATCTCAAGTGGGGGAAAGGGGAAGGAATTATAACCGTTAAATCGCGATTCAACGATGGTCCCCAACCTTTTAACACCGGCGAGTTGCCTTCAGCACCATTATCCTGGATCTTTATCGGGTGTTCTACCGTTTACTCGGAGCCAGCGCCACTGAGAGCTTCCCTCCTCCCTCACTTGTAGGCTCCTAGCTATCATTTCGTAATAATCCTATCACACAATCACAATCCCGCAAAAATCTAAGCGAATGGGTGGGGTCAGTCACCTGCGATCTCATCCTTCTTGCCTACGGTTGGGTTGGGAATCTCCAGACTTGTTAGATCTTTATCTTTGCTTCTGTCCGGCCGGCCTCCCATCGACGCCGACGAAGACCCTTCCCCGTTTTGGTTCCTCATCGGCGCCGAAGCAGAGGGTGGAAGATGGCATTGGACGACGGGTCCGGGGACTCGCACTATGCTCCATAATTTATTTTTTTATTTTTTATTTGGAATTTTGGATTGGTGAATCGTATCATCGGGAATCGGATTTGATGTTGTCTTCTTTTTTTGGGAAGGCCGGTACAACCACCACCGGCGGGGCAAAAACGTACGGCCAACGATAGCCTATCTTATCTCAAAGTGATGAAGGAGATTTTGCGGGACAAACCGGAAACATTTGACGAGTTTTTGGAAGTTATGAAGGATTTCAAGACACAGAGGTGTTTACTTTGTTTTTGCTGATTTGTTTAATTGCGTTGTTTGAATGCATGTACAATTTTTCTTTAATTTGGATGCGAATATGCTTTCCCATTTCAGAATCGATACTGCCCAGGTGATAATTAGGGTCAAGACATTGTTTAAGGGTCATCCTCAGCTTCTTTTCGGATTCAATACGTTCCTTCCCAAAGGATATGAGATTACTTTGCCCTTCGAGGATGAGGATCCTCATCCCCAACAGAGAAAGCCTATTGAGTTTGATGAAGCTATCAAATTTGTTAACAAGATAAAGGTACTGCGCTTAGAGATGATGTTTATTATTTTTTCCTTTTCATAATAGTCAATCCTTTGGCTGTTGTTTATTGTTTTTGGTCCTTCGGGTATTTGCAGACTAGATTTCAGCACGACGATAATGTGTACAAATCATTTCTGGATATTCTCAACAAGTACCGGATAGAGCACAAATCTATTACCGAGGTCTATCAAGAGGTACCTTATTTTCCCTTCTTCTGGAGATGATAACAGTACCTATCATCACAGCTGTAGATTATACTTTTATATTATAAATGATATACAGCATAAGTGAGAACTGAGATGCTAGAAGCGGAGGTTCCTGACCTGACCTGAGTGTGCCAAAATAGAAGGCCTAATTTTACTCTATATTCAGTTGGAATTCCATAATTTGTGTAGTAAGTCTGGTTTTTCTTGATTTGGGGCATGCACATCATTAATGCTACCACATCTCAGTATTTATTTGTGGTTATTATCTGTTATTCTTTGTATTTTTTTTTGTTTTGTGAAGTCATAGTGCTTGATGGCCACTTGCCAAGCTAAGTTCCTGTGGTAAGAAACTGGGTGTTTTAAGTGTGCTAATGTATTGGGGGTCTGGTAGCCTCTTCTTAAGAAGCTGCAATCACCATCTCCTTTCCTTTATCTACCTGTTGGAATTTCTTTATAGGCGCCATGGATCTGAGAACAAAAGGTGATGAACTGATAGAATAGACAATGGAACTGGAATTGATGGAATTCAATTACAACAACACACCAAGAACAGAGTTATCTTCCCTTGTCTTAACATACGTTTCTCTCTTTTATACTTCAAATCTTCCCCCTGAATTTATATTTTTTCCCTCTTCCCTCCTATTACACTTCCAACAAACTTTATTTGTATCAAATGCCCCCCTACCAATAAAAAAACCTTGCCCTCAAGGTTGAACAAATAAAGGATACAAAACAAAAGAGCATACAGAGTATTTCAATTGTAATACCGACATGTTGAAGATACAGAACAAAAGACTTAAGCCAAATCATTTGTGGAAGACAAACTTGTTGGTAGGTCAGCATGAACTCTAACGTCTGCCACCACAACTGCTTTCAATTGGGAAATATGAAAAATATTATGAATTTGACTCCCATTTGGAAGTTGTAATCGGTAAAAAACCTTCCCAATTCTTTCAACAACAGGAAAAGGGCCGTAGTACTTTGCTACTAATTTGGCAATGTTGTTTGATCTAATTGAATGTTGACGATACGGTTGCAACTTCAAATAAACTTTCTGCCCAACCCGGAACTCTTCATCCCTTCTTAAATCATGGTGATGCTTCATTCATAATCGTGCACTCTTCAAGTTCTCCCTCAGCTCGAACAACAATTGATCCCTTGTGCGTAAAGTAGAGTCTACTTCCTTCAACTTAGCAGTACCTAGTCCATAAGACAAAAGTGTGGGTGGAGGCATGTTGTAGACTATACTTCAAAAGGTGTCTTTTTAATTGCCGACCGGTGACCTGTGTTATAGAAAAACTCTACCATGTTAGCCACTTCGCCCATGAATTATACTTTTCATTTGTGAAACAACGCAGATATTGTTCTAACACTATTGGTAACTTCTGTTTGTCCATCAGTTTGTGGGTGATATGTAAAATTGTAATTGGAAGCCACTCCTTCAAGACGAAATAAATCATTCCAAAAAGCACTTGTGAACGTACTGTCTCGATCACAAACAATCGATGTAGGCATCCCATGCAACTTAAAGACATTATCATAGAACAATTGAGCTATGGCAGCTGCTGTAAATGGATGTGAAATGGCCATAAAATGGTTGTACTCAGACAATCTATCAACAACTAAAAATATTGAATCTTTGCCCAAACTCTTTGGAAGTCTTGTAATAAGATCCATTGAAATAGCTGTCCAAATATGTTGTGGTATGGAAAGAGGCTTAAGCAATCCTAAAGTTAGCATTGTAGAATATTTGAACCTTTGACAGATATCACAATTTCTAATAAATGTAATCACATCTTGATGCATTCTTGACCAATAAAATACAGCTCTCAATCTTTTGACAGTTTTAAGAACCCCTTCACGTGTTCCATAATGGAACTCTTTTAAAATGATAGGTATTAAGTCTGTATCAGCAACCAAATGAATTTTGCTCTTGTACAACAGAAGCCCATCCTATATGTCCACTTTATTGATAGTTTTCCTTCATTTGCAATAATCCTTGAATTGTTCGATTAATCGAGTATGAAGCTTTGATCTCTTGTATCCATTGGGGGTACTGGCATTAAAATTGCAGCAATAGCTATTTGATTGTTTTCTCCCTTATGTAGTTCGAACTATATAAAAGAAAAGCTATCAAACTGTCTCGATAAACCATCAGCAACTTTGTTTTATTTCCCTAGTTTATACTCAATATTGAAGTTATATCCAATCAATTTGGTAAGCCATTTTTGTTGTGCCACAATGTAAACCTTTTGTTCCCACAGGTATTTCAAACTAGCATGATCAATTTTAATAATGAACTTGTGTCCTAATAAATAATGATGCCATTTTTGGATAGATAATATTAAAGCCAACATTTCCTTTTCATATGTGGACATGAGACGATTTCGACTATGAAGAATTTTGCTAAAATATGCTATAGGCCTACCTTCCTGCATCAACACAACACCTAATCCCACTCCACTAGCATCACATTCACCCACAAAAGGCATTGAAAAATTAGGAAGAGCTAGGAATGAAGTGTTTGTTAAAGCTTCCTTCAGATCATTAAATGCTTTTTCAGCCATTTCATCCCAAACATAAGCATCCCGTCTCAAAAGATCATTAAGTGGGGCAACTATAGTTACATAACCTTTGATAAACTTCTTATAATAACCTGCCAAGCCTAAGAACCCCTGAATTTGTTTGATGGACTTCGGTGTTGGCCAATTAATCACTGCAGATGTCTTATCCAAGTCCATATTCACTCCTTTTGCTGAAATCACATGACCTAAATACTTACTTCCCTCATGCCAAAACTACATTTTTCTTTTCTAACAAATAGTTGTTGCTCTTGTAAAACACACAAGGTAATCTCCAAATGTTGTAAATGGTCAGCCCATGTTTTACTGTATACCACTATATCATTAAAAAAACTAAGATAAAATCTCGATGATACTTGGCAAAGATGGAATTCATCAAAGCTTGAAATGTGGAAGGAGCATTGGTTAATCCGAATGGCATCATAATGACCTTGGTGAGTTTGAAAAGCTATTTTCTGTACATCCTCCTCATGCATACAAATCTGATGACAGTCCGATCTTAAATTTAGCTTTGAAAAATAAGAGGTACCATGTAATTCGTCCAATAGCTTATCAATATTGGGTATTGGAAATTTGCCCTTGATTGTCCCCTTGTTCAATGCTCTATAATCTATGCACATCGTCCTGCTCCTTTTCACCAATAAAATAGGAGATAAATAGGGATTGGTTGTGCTCTAAATAATGTTTGCTTCGAACAACTCCTTAACTTGCCTTTCTATCTCATTTTTCTGAAAATATGGATAACGATATGGTTTAATAGCCACCGGTCCCACTCCCTCTTTCAATGGAATTCTATGGTCATGTGTTCTTTTGGGAGGAAAGGTTGTACGTACTTGAAACACCCTATCAAATTTTTTCAACAACGCTCAAAACTGTTATTGCTCTTCATCCCTTAGAAAACTGTGAAGCTGAAAACATTGTTTTGATTCCTCCAATAGTTGCAAATGCATAAAAAGCCCATGTTTTCTCTTCTTTAATGTATGCGACATCCGCTTGTTGCTGTACAATTGAGGAGGTGGAGTTGTTAGTCCTTGCAATGATGAATGAACTCCATCTTTAGTAAAAGACATGATCAGAGATTCAAAGTTCCAATTAAACGATCCCAATGTCTTCAACCACTGAACACCTAAAACAACATCGAACTCTTCTAACTGCAATGCAAAAAATTCAGAAAGGATAGTATGTCCCGGTAACTCAAGAGTTATATTTCCACATTTCCTTGCACAAATCATTTGTTGCCCATTTTCAACTTGCACCTTCAATGTAGTACTAGACTGAACCTTGAGCCTCAACTTTTGTACTATCATTGCATTAATGAAATTATGTGAACTACCTGAATCAATTAAGACTAATACCTTTTGTCCATAAATTCTACCAAACATTCTCATCATGTTCAATGTGGAGGTACCTGTAAGAGCATACAATGAAATAGCTGGTAAGTTTTCCTTACTATTGAAATCTTTACCTTGTATGGTATTGTCTTTACTTCCTGCTAAATCCTCACCATCTAATATGCCTTCAATCCAAAATAACTGCATACATTTATGTCCAGGAGTATATTTTTCATCACACTTGAAACTGAACCCCAACTCCTTCCTTTCCTGTAACTGTTTGATAGTATTTGCAGTTGCATTTTCTTGTTTAGCTCTAACACTTTGGGACTCTCCTAGCCACACTCTACTTTTTAGGTTGTATTGAACCCTGTTTTCCACTAAAACCTTAGGTTCGACGTGCTTTGCTAAACCTTGTGCCTCCAATAGAGATATTGGCCTTTGTGACTTAACTTCCACTCTCAATTACAACGTAAGGCCACAAGTAAAACTACTAATCTTTTGTCTTTCAGTCATGTTACCAACTTTTGGAAGAAGTCTGTTGAATCTTGTAATGTTGAATCTTGTAATATAATCCCTGGCTGCTCCATCCTATTTGAGTCTTGTTAGATCTCTATAAAAATCCTCATAATTAGTAGGTCCGAATTGCAAATTCATAGCATCTTTCAAATTTTGCCATATCATTTCTTCCTAGAGTTCTTCAATCATATCAAACCAAATCAAAGCATCCTCTTCTAAATGATAACTAGTTAATCCAACTTGAAATTGTGGTTTCACCTTATGTAATTTGAAAATTTTTTCACATCGACTAAACCATGGCACTGGATCTTTTGTGTCATCATACTTTGGAAAAGTCATTTTCGCTATCCTCAAATAATCGTCATCTTGAGGATTCCTTGGAAATCCTCTTGATCCGCCATTTGAAGATTCAGTTTCCAGACGATCAATAACATGATGTGGATCCCTTCCACCACTACGTCTAATTTCAGCAAGAACTTCAGATCGACGAGAGTGAAACATTTCATCGATCATGTTACATTCACTTACATTCCTTACTTCCACATTTGCAATAGGAACAAAAGGATTCACCACACTTCTATTATTATCACCACTCTTGATTTTGAAAAGTTCATCAAATCAAGATGATAATTCAGAAAATATAGATAATAATTGAAATTGTACCTTCTGACTATGCGCTTGTTCCTTCCGAATCTCAATCAATTCCTCTGCCATCAGAACTGACGAAGCCCCTGCCTTTGCTCCTTCAACCAGCTTTGATACTAATTTGGTAGCTTCTTCTTAAGAAGCTGCAATCACGAGCTCCTTTCCTTTATCTACCTGTTGGAATTTCTTTACAGGCGCCATGGATCTAAGAACAAAAGATGATGAACTGATAGAATAGAAAATGGAACTGGAATTGATGGAATTCAATTACAACAACACACCAAGAACAGAGTTATCTTCCCGTCTTGACATACGTTTCTCCCTTTTATACTTCAAATCTTCCCCCCGAATTTACATTTTTGCCCTTTTCCCTCCTATTCCACTTCCAACTAACTTTATTTGTATCGGTGTCGTATTTCTTGACGGCTTCAGAACTCGGGCAGTGCCTTTGGCAATCTATTTCATACTACATTCCAACATTTTTTTTGATTGATTCTAGAAAATTTAGGCTGCCTTCTAATACCATGGGCGTTGTCGTTACAGGTTGCTGCACTTTTTCAGGATTGTCAAGATCTACTTGTCGAGTTTATCCATTTCCTTCCGGATAATTTTGCTGCACCTAGTGATACACATATTAGAAACTCAGCTGTAGAAGGCTTCATGCGAAGGGATGAGAGAAGCTCCGCAGTTCCTTCCAGGCATCTTTTGCATGTAATTCCTACTTTGGTTGGCCTTTTTCATCCTTCCATGTGGTTTTTATTAATTTCTTCGATCATTTATATCTGCGACAGAGGAATAGGAGGCTTGATGAGGATAGGAGGGACAGAGACCATGGTGATAAAGGCTTCGAGCTTGATAGTCATCATGGTTTGGAGAAACACGCTGCTGAACAGTCCTCTCAGGGAAGGGACGTTTCTGAGAAGTTTGGAGGGCATGGTGTACATTCCTCTTACGATGACAAAAATGCTTTTAGAATTGAGTCCTTTGGTCCTCTCTGTGCTGCAGTTTTGTCGGTGGTCCTATTTGTTCTTGTATGGCCGTATATACTACAAGCATTCTAATTTGCTTCCTTAAGGGGATATTTAATTTTGTTTTAGGAGGGTGTAGGATATGATATATATGGACTTATTTTGCTGTTATTTGCAGTATCGGTAAGATTGCATGGTTAGGGTTCCAATATGGATAGAAGGCCGGAACTTGGTTAACTTTTTCATGTGGAATTGTTCGAATTCTTTGATTGATGAGGGAATTTATATCATAGTAGATTGTTTGTGTTTGCCTCAGCCTTTTTTTTTGGTTAAAATTGTTTCCTGGCTCATTTTTTGCGTAGATCAACCATTTGCTAGACCATTTGTTAGAGGTGACTTCATTTTAGTTGTATGAAATATATGAATGCATCAGTGCTTTCGAGCTTTTGAAGTATTTTCGTTCAGAAGTTACGATGGAGGTTTTTCTCCTCCTATTCCGTGTCTATGATTATATATCCAGGAAGTTGTATATGCTGCCGCAGACATAGAAATAAGACTTGAATCTTTTAGATGTATTTGTGCATGGATGATATCAACCTGACAACCACCCTTACCCTCGTCTTAAGTCACGTTTGTTGTTGCTCATTATCATATCCTAATCTTTTATTATACCATTTGATTACGTTAATTGCTTAACTTGATCAAAAGAAGAAATGAATTATCATGGAAGTTCTGAGTCTGTTAAATGTTGGTCACTCTCGTATGAATTCTATATTCAATGTTGATTCTCCTGGCTTTTTCTATGCTACTTCTACGATCTGTTCCAACCGGGTAGTTTAAATGATGCAGGATGAATGATGTTCTTGATTTAGATTTATGTGTAGTTCTATTCCGTGAACTATCTCATATGCAACCCTATTTTATTTGTCCCAATAATGTAGCTGTGGTTGAGTTTAAAATTTGAGATCATCATTCTAAATACAAACGAATTTTCATGTATTTGACAAAATTCAACTACTCATGATACTAGTAGTATTTTCAATCCTCCAACTGAAGGAAAGAGTTGTCTTTGGCCACATACATGTTAACTTGCTCAATTAGATTGTCCTTCCGACTTCTTATATCTTAATTTAGAAGAAATTGTATAATTTTATTTTTAGGAGAAAAAAATTACGAGTACGTGAGTATTAAAAATTTGTCTTATAACCGGGAATACATGGGTTCTTAGATTTTATTTTGGAAACATTATAAGTTTTTGTATATTAATTAAAGCTGATTCTGCATTTGATTAAGATTTTTGTTGGAGATAATTGAAATTAATTAACGCTTGTCCAACCCAGGGGAGCTAGGCGATTGTGCCACCATGGCACTATACATGTTGTGTCGTTGCGTCAGGGTTTTCAGAACTCGGTCCTGAGAGGAAGTATTGATGCTGATACGAACTTGATGCAATATTACCTTTTTGCATACTCCACTTGTAAACGATTAGGAAATAATAGATATTTGCGATAATTATGATGCCATAAATAATAAATTAAAGTTTTATGACCAGTCTAATGTATATATTCCGGATTTGGGTTCATATAGAGGTCGAGTCTCTCTCTTGAGGTTGTAGCCCATAAGTTTGTAGGCCAAATGTTTATTGGAGATTGAGGTTATGAATTCAATCTTTCAAATTGTTGTGTCTAAACCATATAAACATTCAATTTCAAAATGTCCACATTTTTCTAATCAACTTAATTTGAGTTCTTTTGGGTAATAGTATCTTTTGGCAACAACACAAGAAAATGTCTTTGTACGTATGCCGAAAACTGAAAACAAGGTATAACATTCTCGTCGGATGGAAAAAACGTTTGAAAATATTTTTGTAACTAAATTTTAATTAATTATCGGTTAAAATATTACATTTGTCAAAGAAAAGAGAGAAAAAAATACGTTTAAAATATTTTTGTAGCTAAATTTTAATTAAATATCGGTTAAAATATTATATTTGTCAAAGAAAAAGAGAAGAAAATACATTAAAAAACAAGGTAGGGATTTAAATTAAAGTGTAAGACGAGTTGTGGGTTTGAAGATGGTAGGTGATAGATCAGGTAGGGAATTTAAAACTATAATAATGCTGCTCGTGTTTAATCCAAAATTAATTAATTAATTAATTAGTGGTGGACATCCCATTGATATTCCTAAGCCCCAATGAAATAAATAAATATATTCAAGTCAAGTCGGGTCGGGTAGCAGTTAACTCGGACCCGGCGACAAGAAGTCCCCCCTCCCCTTCCTCCCTCGCATTACAATTGGTGTCCTTTCATTTAAAACCGTGATTTGTAGAATGCAATTCCTGGTTCCGCCGTTCACCGCCCATCACCCCCTTGTTGCCGACGGTAGGGGATCTGGTTGGGCGGCGGCCCGTCTTCTCCCTCAGTAGATCTGTTGGTTCGTTCTTCTCCGGCCGGCCTCCCACCAACGCCGGCGAACACACGTACCCGTTTTCGTCCCTCTTGTTCCTCATCGGCGCTGGAGCAGAGGGATGAAGCGAGCGAGGGACGACGGATACGGGGGCTCGCAGATGAAGCGGCCCCTTGCTCCTCCTCGCAGCGATCAGTATATTCTTCTTCCTATTTATGTTTCTTCTTTGTTGCTTTGTAGTTTTGTTTGGGGTTTGTTGGATGGGTAAATCGTATCGGCGGAGAAATAATAGTTTTGTTTCTTTTGTATCGTTTGATTGGGAAGGCCGGGACAACCACAACCAGCTGGCCAGAAACTTACGACCAACGATGCCCTAGCTTATCTCAAAGAGGTGAAGGAGATGTTCCAGGACAAACGGGAAACATATGACGAGTTTTTGGAAGTTATGAAGGATTTCAAAGCACAGAGGTGCTTACTTTGTTCTTGCTAATTTGTTTGTATTACGTATATATATATATATATATTTATTATATATCATATATTATTTCTTAAATTTGTAATTGTTGGATTGCAGAATCGATACTGCCCGAGTAATAATTAGGGTCAAGGAATTGTTTACGGGTCATCGTAAGCTTATTTTGGGATTCAACACGTTCCTTCCTAAAGGATTTGAGATCAATTTGCCCCTTGAGGATGATCCTCATCCCCAACAGAAAAAGCCTGTTGAGTTTGATCAAGCCATCAAATTTGTGAACAAAATAAAGGTATTACACCATAAAACTGATGTTCTTTTCCTTTACATAATAATCCTTTGGCTGATGTGCTTTTATTTATTTATTTTGGTATTTGCAGACTAGATTCCAGCACGACGATAATGTGTATAAATCATTTCTGGATATTCTCAACATGTATCGGAAAGAGCATAAATCTATTACCGAGGTCTATCAAGAGGTACCTGATTCTCCCTACATACGGAGGATAACAGTGCCTATCACAGTTGAAGATAATACTTATATTATTATCAATGATATATAGTTTAAGTGGGAACTGAATTGCTAGAAGCAGTTAAGGAAGGATCCTGACCACGCGTGCCAAAATAAAAGTGCCTAGTTTGATTATATATTCAGTTGGAGTTGAATAATTTGCAAAGGAAGTCTGTTTTTTATACTTTTTTGGGGTATTCACATCGTAAGTGCTATGACAGCTTGGTATTTGTTGTATGATCTGTTACTATTTGTATTTTTTTATTTTGTAAAGTCATCAGCGTTTGATGACCACTTGCTTAGCTAAGTTATTGTGGTTATGAAGATTGGTGTTATCAAGGGTGCTCATACATGAGTGTCAAATATTTTGATAGCTTCAAAACTCTGGCCAGTAACTTGAGCAATCCATTTCATGTTTTTTTCATTTGACTTGCCACCTAATATACCATGTGTGTTACTATTACAGGTTGCTGCACTTTTTCAGGATCATCAAGATTTACTTGTCGAGTTTACCAATTTCCTTCCTGATAATTCAGCTGCAGCTAACGACACACATGCGAGGAACTCAGCAGCAGGAGGCTTCATGCGAAGGGATGAGAGGAGCTCCGCAGTTCCTTCCATGCGTCTGTTGCATGTATTTCCTATCTTGGTTGGCCTCTTTCTTCCTGTCACATGTTTCCCCACTTTCTTAGATTATTTGTCCTTTGACAGAGGGATAAAAATGCTGCCTATGCTGATCGGGATAGTGTGGATCATGCTGAACTGGAACAAGACAAATCCTTGATCAGGGACAAGGACTATAAAAGGAGGCTTGATAAGGATAGGAGGGACAGAGACCATGATGATAAAGACTTGGAGCTTGATAGTCATCATGATTTGGAGAAACACCAAGTTGCACACCAGAGAAAAACTGTTCACCAATTTGAGGATTCTGCTACTGAACAGTCCTCACAGGGAAGGAACCCTTTTGACAAGTTTGGAGGGCATGGCATGCATTTCTCTTTCGATGACAAAAATGCTTTTAGAAGTGAGTCCTTTGGTCTTTTATGTGTTGCAGATTTGTTGGTGGTCATTTTTTCTGGTTCTAATCAACTTCTTAGATGGAAGTGTGGGGGTCGGTTTTTAAGGTCCACCTGAAAGATAGAGGGTGTGAGGGAGGGAGAACATATTTTGTGGTTTAAAATCTGATTATCTGCTGTTGGAATTCATGCTTTGATGTGTTAGTTTGAACATTAAAATCAAGGGTTAACACATGAAGTACTAATTTGTACTTTGAAATTGAGGCTTAACTGATTGTATTTGTTTGTACTTTGAAGCGAGATCTGCTTGGGTTGATGGGCCTTTGGCTCATTCAAATTCTTCATTTTTATTTGCTTTTTTGAACAATTATTTCTCAATTATAATGGATTGATGTTAATGCTGATGGTGTGTCTTAACCTCTATTCTTCTCTGTATTTTAGGTCTATATCCTCAAGAGTTTCTCTTTTGTGAAAAGGTCAAAGAGAGGTTGCGCAATCCGGAGATATACCAGGAATATTTGAAGTGCCTTCATCTGTACAGCGAACAAATAATACCTAGAGCACAACTTCAGGATTTTGTAAGCTCATCTATATATTTTGTTGAATATCTTAATACCTGTGTAATCTACAATACAACCTGAAATATGATGATGTTGAACCTGTTTTTTTAGAGCATTTTTAATTGGTTTTTTGTGCAGTTTATTTTGTTCCTAGGTGATAATATCTCGCCTCTTTGTTAAATTCTTTTCTGAAACCCATGTATACACCAAATGTTTCATTTCAATAATTTTTGAGCGTTGTTCTGGCTATCTTCACTTTTTATGGCACATTATTTTATGTGTATTCATACTATATTTTAAAGTAATTATAACTAGTGTGTCACATGCTATCAAACATTATCATTTTGTGGTAGTTACTATTCCTTCACCATCATTATGCCATTGAGATGTGTACAAGCTAATTCTTCCAGTTTAGTGAAAGGTTACCAAAATCTTGTAGAGCAAAAACTATCTTTTATTGTAAGTTGCTGCTGATTTTACTGTTGCTTCTTGTTAGCACCTTGTTCCCGTATATTGCATTAATTTACTACATTGCAGGTTGGCGATGTTCTAGGAAAGTATCCTGACCTTATGGAAGGGTTTTCTCAGTTTCTTTCACACTGTGAAAAGCTTGGTAAAAGATTCTGAAATTTCCATTAAATTTTATTTTTAACTATTTAGTCACATTACTTTTTTTTTAAAATTCCCCTTTTTGGTGCAATGTTGTTTCTTGATGATGGTTTTATGTTTTATTTTTTATTTTTTCAGATGGATTCCTTGCCGGTGTATATAATAAAAGTAGGTTTTGCTATACTAATAATGTTTTCATTTTTATATTTTCTTGTGGTTGTTTCTTGCAATGGTTGTGGTTATAATATGCTGTTTCTTTTTCATACATTTTCAAGGATTGATGAGATAAATTATATTTAGAGGTCAAGAGAGTATACAGGAAGTTGTAAACAAGGAACATTAAGGAAATTAGTTTTTGAATGTATTGTACTCACAGGCTGAATGGGACTCTTCTTTTCATAGATCTTAGTAATCTGGAGTTTCTGGTTAATGATACAGCTCTTTTGTATTGAAAACAGTGACCTGCAAGTGATATGGCTTATCTTGTAGCTTTATGGAGAAACTGAGTGACTAATGAATGTGCACTGTGGACTTAAATAGTTACGATACCGTAAATAGATTTCTGACTAGTGGTTTTGGCACTTTGCATTTTAATATTATGCTCATAGCATTTTAAGTGGCTGTTTAGGTTTGTTGGTAATAGTTGAATTTTTACGTTTTTGTCCTTCCAGAACCTCTTCTAGATGATGGTCACTTATCACGACTGGAGAAGGCAGAAGACAGAGACAAAGAAAAAGAGCGTGATCGTGTTGAGAGGGATAGAGACAGAGATCGTGATCGAGACAACAATAAGGAAAGGGAGAATAAGATGAAATACATGAATAAACCCATCTCTGAACTTGATCTGTCAGCTTGTGAGCGCTGTACACCCAGCTACCGACGCCTTCCTAAAATCGTAATTTCTCTTGGTGAACAAATGTGGCCTTTTACCCCTATTTATGGTATTTCCTCTGTTAACTTGAGTATATCATACTTTTTGCAGTATCCAAACCCTCCAGTGAGTTACCGAACTAAGCTTGGTGCTTCTGTATTGAATGACCAGTGGGTTTCTGTGACATCTGGAAGTGAGGATTATTCTTTCAAACACATGAGAAAGAACCAATATGAAGAAAGTCTATTTCGTTGTGAAGATGACAGGTATTCCTTTTATTTTTGCATGCTAATTCTTTGACAAGGATTTTAATCATGCAATTAAGCGGATTCAACTAATGTGTTAATTGATGTCTTATGCGATATATTGAAGGAACAAGAGAACAATAGAAGCAAATATGTGAAAGCCAATTTACTGCTTTATATTATTCTGTTTTCTTTTATTACATACAATCTGGCAGTGAAAGTAAATTTGCATCTAAATCAATTTCCACTGGTTGTCTGAATATTTTTTCTCAAGATAAGTTAGATTTTTTGGTAGTTAGTTGCAAATTATGGGATTTATTTATTTTTTGGTAAATTTGCATAATTTGCATTAGAACTGCTCCTTGCAAAGTGAGCCTTAATGTCAATAAATAGCAGTATATGAGTTTTACATATAAGTTATCATATATTGGATAGTCAAGGCTTCAGCATCTCATGTTGATTTATTATTCAGTTGATAACTACTGCTTGGACCCAATCTAAGGCTGGTAGGAACACTGGTCCCTGTAAAGATTATTTTTATAATGTTTCTTGAGTGCCATCATGAAAAATAATGCATGATTATATGGAGTATGTTTTGTCCATTTATTTGTCTAACAAATGATGATCCTTACTTAACACTATCTGATGAAACTATAGGTTTGAGCTTGATATGTTAATAGAGTCAGTCAATGCCACCACGAAGCGGGTGGAGGAGCTGTTGGAAAAGCTTCACAATAACACAATCAAACCAGACATTCCAATATATGTTGAAGACAGCTTGACAGGTTTGCATCTGTATGTTTGTTGTATGTATTAATAACATATATAAAGTCTCCAAGGGAATTTAGCAGGTAAGTATTTTCGAGTTAAATCTGGAGTCTTAAAGCCTCTGCTTCGAAGTATATTGATTCTCATATTTTAGATTGATGGCTAAAGTTACCAAATTTTTATTTCGCCAGAATAGAATGTGGTTTGTAGTTCAGAATTGAATGTGGGTCCTATAATGTAAGGCCTACTCATTTCTATAGATGATGGTTGAACATTACAAAATTGGTGGAGGCCTTTCATGTGTCAATGAATGAGATCCACTTTGCCGATTGGGACAACTGCCTAAATGACTCCACGTAGATATTGTGACGCTGTTTCCATTCATAAAATTGAATCCTTAGGTATATTAAGTTAGAAAAAATGCCAAACTGGCTATATTTTGTGAGAAGCTGGCCCTTGGCCTTTTTTTGTGAAAAATGCTGTTGAGGAGTGATAGCTTTCGTAGTTATTTCACTCGTATTATGTCATTGATATTTATCTTTCTGGACTATAGCTCTTAACATGAGATGTATTGAGCGGCTGTATGGTGATCATGGTTTGGATGTGATGGATGTGATAAGAAAAATGCTGCAATTGCATTGCCAATTATTTTATCTCGGTTGAAGCAGAAACAAGATGAGTGGACTAGGTGCAGGGCTGATTTCAACAAAGTTTGGGCGGAGATATACGCAAAGAACTATCACAAGTCATTGGATCATCGAAGTTTTTACTTCAAACAGCAAGATACTAAGAGCTTGAGCACAAAAGGTTTGTACCTGTTCTACTCGTATGCTGAAAAATTAATATTACAAGTAAAATTAGTTTTCTGTGTTCTCCCGACCTCTGAGTTTGATTGAGCCATCAATTAGTTACTTCATTTTTTGCTTATGATTTTATGTTATGTTTGCAGCTTTGTTGACTGAAATTAAAGAGAACAGTGAGAAAAAACAGAAAGATGATAACGAACTTCTAGCTATAGCTGCAGGGAGCAGGCGTTCTATAGCTCCCAATCTCCAGTTTGAATATCATGATCACGATCTCCATGAAGACCTTTATCAGGTTATTAAATATTCTTGTGGTGAGATATGCTCATCCACAGATCAGTTTGATAAGGTAATGAGGATATGGACTACTTTCATTGAACCCTTTTTTGGTGTTCCTCCTCGGCCAAATGATGCAGAAGATACTGAAGATGCAGTAAAATCTAAGAGATCTTTTCTTAAAAATAATGGCACCACTGGTGATAGTGATGAAAGTCCTAGTAGTGCTGACTGTCCTGATAATTCTCAACGATTCAACACTTCCTGTGATGGCGATGATAACAATTTTAAGCACTTGACATCTGGCCGTCAAGTTAAGTCTAAGAATGGGAATGCCTCTATCAAAGAGGATGATCTGATTGAAGGAGCCCATACAGGTGGAAGAAATGATGATTCTCTTTGTGTTACATCACGAGATCAGAATAAGCAGATTATTGGCGCTGGCACTGCTGTCGATGAAGCAGCAGCTACCCTGCAAACTGCTGCTAGGGTAGGAGCAGACAGTAATGCTTTGATTGCTGTTAGAGCTGAACAGGTTCTTGGTCAGTCTTGCATGAAAATCTCATCAGGTTAGTTTGTTTATCTATGATAATAGGTGATTTGATTGTGTTAAAAATGTGTTAAAGTTTAATGAATAGGTAGGTGTAGAAGAGAAAATGAATAAGGAGAAAGATGGTGAGTACGTTGTGTATTCCCCATGTGTTGATTTCAGTTATTTAGAGGGATAAAGGTAGGTACAAGCGATCCCTGATTCTTAAGGATGACATCTACAAATCTTCAACTTAAAGTTTTAATTTGAAAACAAGAAGAAAACAATCAACAAAAAATTACACCCCATAGTGTAACATACATGCTAACAATCTAATTCTTCCCTTCAACCAGTGTCGGGAAGTCAATGAGACATAGCTTGAACCATAGGACTTTAATACAAGCTTTAGGAACTGAAATTGTGTTTGATAGTGAAGCTTCCCTTCAAATCCTAAGTTAGAAAGTTTATTTGAGAAAAATATTAATTTTTTATTGTGTTTTGTTTAAGGGCTTGTGTCAATTCAGTAGCAACAAAGAAGGTAGCAGCAACACAGCAACAAGCAAGCAATAACAACAGTCATGTATGAACTGGACATCTATATCCTCCCTCTCTAGCAGTAGATTGTAAAATCACAATTTGAACAACAGTCCTCAAACAACAGTTCTCCCACTCAAGTTGAAATAAAGCTTGACTAGGGAGCAATGGTGCAAGAATATGAAGGAAAAAAATCTTTCAAAAGGACACTATCACTGATTATTAAGCAGAATATCAAAGTGAATATTGAATCCGTCGTAACATATTAGAGCAGACTGATAAAAGAAACCCCAAAATCCTTTAAATGGACACAAAAATCCTAGGACATAAAAAATTCTTTTAATGAGTAAAGAACACTAGTGAAGACTTTATTAAGGTAATAAATGTCTATCTGACACAAACAAATTATTTTGGGACTCAAAGACTTCCATAAGATAGCAACAATACCCATTTTGAATACAGTGTTAGAGGTGGGTAATGGAATTGCTCTTCAGAAAGTCAGGTTAGGAATAATGGTACACCTTCCCACAGTCCATGGAAAGCCTTTCACATGCAGCAGCAAACATGAGTAGAAGAAAAAACGTTAGAAAGCAACAAGGGTGGAAGGCCAGTCACTTCCTTGCCTCTCAAGCTTTTCTTCCTGGATCTAAACCATTTTCTAATAATATATTAAAGTTTAATGAACAACTGTAGTGAAGACAAGTAGGGATTCTGCATTGTGTATTTCCCATGAGTTGATTCACATTATAGAGATAGGTAGGTACAACTGATCTTTGCTTTGGGGTAACCTCTAAAAAATTCTCAAACCAACAAAGAAAAAGTCAACATAAAATTACACCCTAGAGAGTATTCACATACTAACTCTAGCAAAGTTTGCTTGTGCATTGCCGGTCCATAGCCCAGACAAAGGAGGTAGTGTCAAGAAGGGCATCCGGCCATCAAAATTTTGCCATTTATAATTACATGGATCCTAGTTTTGAATCCAAGTCTCCAATGCTTTTTGTGTTAAATTGGAAGAGAAAGAAAACGAAGAAAAAGGAGTGTATACACATGCTGACACCTCAATATGATCATATTTCACTTAGTACTGGCTTTTACAAATCCATGAGATTGGCAACTCTAGTCAATGTATCTTCGGTCTCTTTCATGATTAGTTTTTCCATTTGCCAAGTAGCTGTATACTGTATCAATATGTTGACCATTCTGAAGATTTGTTACACACACATCATCTAATTATATTATCATATTTCTTTAATTTGAGTATTGAAATTTTATAACTTATCACTGCCATCTTGTTGTTTCACAAAGTTGCCTCTTTGAACTCTTTTTGCTTCGAAAATAGCCCTGTTTGATTTTATTTTATTTTTTATTTTTATTTTATTTTATTTTATATTATTTTTTGAAATTAGGTGTGATTTCAACATCTTCAAGAATAGGTAATGGTGGTCCTGAGACCATTGCTGATCACAGACACAATGATTCTTTTCGGCAGTCAGAGGTATAGTAGGTTTTTTATCACGCTGAAATTTACAAATGTTAGTGATTATGCTCAGCAGTTTATTTATGTTTCATTATATAATACAGGCTATTGTGTTTTTAGGGTTCTGGTGATAAGAATAACTCTGGTATTTCAGCAAATAGTGGATTGGGGATGGAAAGCTCAAAGTCTTGTAAATATCATGCAGAAGCTACTGCTGTAAATGACAATTCAAAAGTTGAAAGAGAGGAAGGTGAACTATCACCTAATGGAGATTTTGAAGATAATTTTGGTGGATATGGAGATTCTGTGGCTACTAGCTGTGCTGCAGCTTCTAAAGATAGAAAGGATGAGTTTGATGCTCACACTGGAGGGATAGTTACTGCTGGAGGCAATAATGAAGCTGGTGGCGAGAATGATGCGGATGCTGATGATGAAGGTGAAGAAAGTGCTCATAGATCGATGGAAGACAGTGAGAATGCATCTGAGCCAGGTGAAGATGTTTCTGGAAGTGAGTCAGCTGATGGAGAGGATTGTTTTCGGGAAGAGGAAGATGGTGATCATGATGAAAATGATGGTAAGGCTGAGAGTGAAGGTGAGGCTGAAGGGATGGCTGAAGTTCATGATGGCGATGGGGATAGTGGATCATTAGAATGCCTTCTCTTTACAGTGAAGCCTCTGTCAAAACATGTTCCTTTGGGACATAATAATGGACAGGATCAAGAGGCTCTGAATATTTTACGGGAATGATTCATTTTATGTGCTGTTCAGGCTCCACCAGGTGAATTTAATGTCTATGTTAATGTTTTTCCAAGTCTATATGCTGGCAACAGGTTCCATGTTTTTGTGTGTTTGCACACAAGTTTATTTGTTTAACTTGGTTCCATAGCTTTTTAATCTTTGCCGATGCCCATTTGCATGTTAAACAAGCTTTATACTTATGGTGAATACACACACACACACACATATATGTATATATATATATATATATATATATATATTCCTATTGTATACAGTGGCCCTTTTGGTTCTTATTGCAATAATTTCTTGACCATCATTAGTCATTGTATTGATTTATATGTCTTTCAATTTTTTAATAGACCTTGTATGAGAGAATGTTATCTGCAAAGCAGAATTCGTTATCTGCTGATAGAAAATGGAAGACTGTAAAAGATCCGACTTCCGATTTGTATACTCAGTAAGTGCTCTTAATTTATGTCCTGCATTTTGAAACTATTTTTCTATTACTGTTTGAAAAAATTTTGATGCAAACTCACAGTAAAGAAACTTTTTGGATCGCATTGTTGTCTTATTCCTTTGCTTATTCTTTATGTTTCCTAATATGCAGATTTATGAGTGCACTTTATAGTTTGCTTGATGGCTCTTCTGACAATACAAAGTTTGAGGATGATTGTCGAGCAATCATTGGAACTCAATCATATGTGCTTTTCACATTAGACAAGCTAATCTATAAGCTTGTTAAGCAGGTTGAAGAATAGTTAATGTCAATTTTTTGCGTTGTATAGCAATTCATCAGCATAGAGGTAACATTGGTATGCCCTTGCATTATCTTTCAGCTCCAGTTAGTTGCATCCGATGAAGTGGATAATAAGCTTCTTCAGCTTCATGCCTATGAAAAATCTAAGCGAGTTGGAAGATTTGTTGATTCAGTCTATTATGAAAATGCTCGTGTACTTCTCCTTGACGAAAATTTATATCGATTTGAAATTGTAAGTTTTAACAATAATGGAGCTACTTAATAATATATTATGAATTGACAACACTCATGCTTTATTATAAGATGCTTTAAGATTTTTGTTTTCTTATATATTAAGTTCTTTTTTATGTGTGGCTATCTTTGAATTTGGTAGTTATATTTGTGGCATAAGTTATTGCCAATATTTTTTACAAACTTATTTTTGAAATTTTTATGTTTAAGCAAATAAAAATTTGACTTATAAGACACTTTTTTATTTGCTTTTAGTTGAGTTCATGATTGGGCTGACCAAGCATAGGATTTATTATTATTGAGATAAAATGTGAACGGTGGGTGGGGATGTAACGAACTGAGGGAGATTAAAGAAGAGAGTGGAGGGAGGAAATAGGGGTATAGGGTGCCATATATTTTGGCACTTATAGAAAAGGATTTTTCACCTTTGTATTGAAAAGCCTGTTTTGGGTAAAAATATGTGCTTTGATGTACAAATATCTTTGGCTTTGGCAAAAGCTACGTTTTCAAGTTACATATATGTGATGAAGCCAGGAGCCAAGATAATTATGATTGTTTAGTAGGTCTTTACTTTTTGGGGGTGGTTTAGAACATTTGTTCTGAAATTACTAAAGCAGCACATGCTATCAAATTGTTGAAGATATTTTAACTGTACAAGATTAAAGCTTTTACGGTCTGCTCTACATGAAAAAGCTTATAAGCTTTGGCAAAAGCTTATCTTGATGCTTTAATCAAATGTTTGTTCTAATCTCATCCATTTGGTAATTTGCTGCAGTTGTCCAGTCCAACTCGGTTGTTGATACAGCTAATGGAACATGGACATGAAAAACCTGAAGTTGCTGCTGTTTCTGTAGATCCAAAATTTTTAGGATATCTCCAAAATGAGTATCTGTCTGTAGTTCCTGACCGAAAAGAGTCAAAGATGCACCACATCTTCCTTAAAAGGTAGATTTCGGGTGGTTTAATATCATGTCTGTTATTGTGGTTCTCTTTTTATTTTATATTAAGGCTCTTCTTTTTGACCTGAAATTGAACGAATTTTGGACTTGTGTTTTTGTCTTGCACATATGAATATATATGCAGTTGATAACTCTTGGGATATCCAATTGGTCAAATTTATTTGTTGTGGCATCATGCTTTTGGCTAGTAATCTTGAATAGGATCTTACAGGGTACTACTGTTTTTCTTTTGCAGAAATAAGCGCAAACATGCCAATGATGATGAACATCTTGTTCTCTCTAATGCTATGAAGGGAATTTTGGTTGTGAATGGTTTGGAATGTAAAATATCTTGCAACACATCGAAGGTATCCTTTAATCGTTCTCATTGTGTATTTTAATTTTATAAAACAAAGCTTGTCTGCATACATATAGTGTTGTCACCTTGAATTTTTTGTATTAAGTTTATCGTTGTGCTACAGGTTTCTTATGTTCTAGACACTGAAGACCTATTATTTCGCCGTGGAAAGAGGAGGAAATTGTACCCTCGCACAGATGCAGTTAATTCTTTGAAAGTAAATCGTTTTTATAAACTGCTATCATCTCTGAATTAAAGCTTACAACATTCTAAAAGAAAAGGTACCAGTCTGGATGTATGGCCTCAGTTGTCTTATTGCCTTCTATTTTATTGTTTTTCTCATTTATATTTAGCGTCATGTTAACTCCATAATGCTCATGTGTTACTGGCCCAATCTTGGATAAAATTTACATTCTAAAAGAAAAGGTAACATTTTGGATGTATGGGCTCAATTGTCTTATTGCCTTCTCCATTTTATCGTTTTTTCTCATTTATAGTTAGTGTCATGTTAACTCCATAATGCTCATGTGTTACTGGCCCAATCTTGGATAAAATAGAAGGGTTAATCCGAAATGGTATCAAATGTATTAGCATTTTTTTTCACATGGATCCCATGGGATCCATATCCCCGATGGTGGAAGAAGGAAAAAATGATATTAACACGTAGCCTGTGATAGATTTGAGAGTTGTGTGTTGAATAGTTTTAGTAATTGTCAGACTGATTCTGGAATGTAAGCTTTTTATGCTGTTAAAGATTGGATGGTGGAGTTTTACTAGCCCTCCATGCTTGGGTGGTTGTCAGATTTAAGATTTACAAAATAAGCGAATATTGTCAAAATTCATCATCTGTATTGTATTTTTCTACTGTTTAGATGACATATTTAGTTGGAAACTTGGAGTGAATGTTTTGCTTTTAATATAGTACTTGTGAATTCGTGTACTAAGAGTAGCTTTTTGAAAGTCACTGCTTATGTTTGGTGCTGCATCTCCTTTGGCAGAATTGTGACTTCCTGGTGGATAATCTATTAAATTGTTTGCATTCATGGTGGAGCCAACTTCAACAGGCTAAAGGATAAAAAACGTAAACATTATCAGGTGGGAAGAAAGCCGCTTGATCAAGAGAAGAGGCTTTGGTAAATGGTACCAGCTTCAATTCCATTTCCTCTTTTTTTCTTGTAACCAATTAATGAAAGCTTTCTTCGTCTCATCAATGTATATACGAGAGAGATGTGTTCTACTTCTTGTAATGTGCTCCCATCGCCTACCAATGCATTTTTGGTCTTTCATGTCTAGGACTGCTTATAACTAGTTGTACAGTTTAGCAGCGGAATAAAATTGATAAGGTAATTTCCTTCTCCATTGTGTGATAAAATCAAAATTGAAAATGTGGAGATGTCGATTTCTTAGTGGGTTGATGAGTTACTAATTAATGCTCCTCGAGTCTTTGCTAGTGATATGCTGTCACTTTATGATGGCAGTTTTAACTTCTAGACAAAAATGAGTTAATAACATGGATTTACCAGTGCGAGCCAATTGTGTAAGACTAATAAAAGTATGCATCATTGCGCGAAACAAGGCCATTGGTTATATGGGGCATAAGTTTTCGATCAAAAAATTGTGAATTAATGGTTCTGAGGGCTATTCGTAGCCTTTTTTAGGCGGGCACGTGCCCTTCGCAAGGAGTTATAAGGTTTAGCAAATCTTCCAAATTAATAAAAGCTTTACTTACATATTTGGGTCTTGTAGTCTTAATAAAAGGAAGGACTCATATTGGATCTGATCTGGGCCGTGTAACTTGAGAATCAATTTTTTGTGTCATTGTTTTTAATCAAAAATATGGTTGTATAAATTGGAATTAGAATCAATTTTTTGTGTCATTGTTTTTAATCAAAAATATGGTTGTATAAATTGGAATTAGAATCGGAATTGGTTTTCGAGGAAGTTAGATTCGGAATCGGAATCAGTCTAAATCGGACAGGAGTTAGTTCAGTTGAATCAGTTTGAATACGTTTAAATCGGTCATATATAATAATTTTAACAACTCATAACATGAATATATAAAAATTAGATATTCATGTTATTTTGATATTATTGTGTGTATGATATTTTTTTAATATTTTTTAGATTTTTTTAAATTATTTAGAGTTAGTTATTATTTTTGACTCGAGTCGGACGCGCCCTCGCCCACTGCGCCTCACCTTGTGCTTGCCGCGCCCTCGCCTCCCCCACTAGCCCCGCCCTGTCCCTCCCCGCTGTCGTCGCCCCACCCTACCGTGCCCCGCTCCCCTGCGCCCGAAATTAGCCAATTTAGGGCCAATTCCGAATCGGCCGATTTATGGACCGATTCGGATGAAAACCGATTCAATGGGTTTTTTAATCGGTTTTCCTTCGATCCGAGTGGAATCGGCCGATTCCAAATTCGGAATCGGTGATTTATGAAACCCGGATCAAAACTGAGTTTGCCAAGGAAACAGGATTCCAATAACGAAGGTAGTTGCATCGATGCTGTTTGTTGCAAATTCTTGTGAGGGACAACATGAATCCTCGAATTACCTTTGGAGGGAGGGCGCTCACTAGATTTCTTCAGTTAGAAATTAGAAGTTTGTCCAAAGTGTGTGCACTTTGCGAAATATTTAGCAATATCAAGCCCTATCAATGGCCTCGCTTTCTGGTCAATTTCCAAGATTTCTTTTTGGATGGTGCTCCATATTTCGGGCATTTGGCAGTGTTTTTTATTTTGGCCGTTGGATTTTGATCCAACGGCCGAAACACATTTTCCGTTTTTTTCCACCCTCCCCTGTTTTCTCCTACGTGTGCCTTTCACCCCGCTTGATTCCGCCGCCCCCGCCCTCGCCCCTCCGGCCCCATCCCCCCCCAGGCCCTACCCTAAGCCGCGGTCCCCACCGCCCCAGCCCGCGCCACGGCGCCCCATCCCCCACCCCCTCTCCCTCGGGCGAGCCGCGGCCCCCTGCCTGTTCACCTGCCCGGGCGAGCCACGGCCGCCCCTGCCCCTGCCCCTGCTCGAAGCTGCGGTCCCCCTGCCGCCCCAGCTTGTAGCCACGCCCCCTCGACGGCCGCCAGCGGTGGAGTGGCGCGGCAGAACGAGGGGGGGTAAGAAACAGAGGAGGGTAATTTTGTAATAAAATTTTGACTCGCTCCCGACTCGAGTCAAGCTTTTATTATGAAATAAATATTAAAAACTAAAATAATTTCATGATAATAACTTGACTAAGTCCCCACTCAAGTCAATATTACGAAATAATTTTTTTAAAAAAATAAAATATTTTTATAATAAAAACCTAACTCGATGTCGTCCAGGGGATGTCGGGGGTGATGGGAATTTCGTAATAAAAATTTGACTCGTTCCCATTTCAAATTAATACTACAAAATAAATTTTTAAAAAATTTAAATATATAATACTATAAAATAAAAACTTGACACGCTCCTGACTCGAGTCAATATTAAAAATAAAATTTTTGTAATAAAAACTTGACTCGTTCCCGACTCGAGTCAAGTTTTTATTACAAAATTATTTTTTAAAAAATAAAATAATTTTTCGCCGCCCCCTCGCGCCGACTTAAGAAATAAATTAATTTTTCATAGTACTGACTCGAGTCAGATCGAGTCAAGTTTTTATTAAGAAATTAATTTAAAAACTTGACTAGATCCTCCCTCGAATTAATATTACGAAATAAATTTAATAAAATAAAATAATTTTATAATAAAAACGTGGCTCTATCCCGAATCGAGTTAATATTACGAAATAGATTTTTAAAAAATTAAAATAATTTCATAATAAAAACTTGACTCGAGTCGGAATCAAATCAAGTGTTTATTACGAAATAATTTTTTAAAAAATAAAATAATTTAGTAATAAAAATGTGAAACAAATAGAATAAGATACTATAAAATAAAATAATCTATTAGAACTCGATTATTTATTTTTTGATATTTTACTATATATTTTTATATTTTTTGAGTTATATTTCGTAATATTTTTTATAGTATTTTATTTTATTTAAAATGTTTTATTTTATTTGTTTTAAAAAATATTAAAAATAAAATGCCATAAAAAAAAAATATACGCTCTACTGTATCAATATTACAAAATGTTTTTAAAAATAAAATAATTTTATAATAAAACTAAAATCGCTCACGACTCTCTCACACGAGTATTTCGTAATATTGACTCGAGTCATACGGTATTGAGTCAAGTTCTTATTATGAAAATATTTTATTTTTTAAAAAATTGTTTCGTAATATTGACTCGAGTCGCACCGGATCGAGTCAAATTTTTATTATGAAATTATTTTATTTTTTTTAAAAAAATTATTTTGTAATATTAAATCGAGTCAAGTTTTTATTATGAAATTATTTTATTTTTTAAAAAAATTATTTTGTAATATTAACCCGATTCAAGACCGAGTAAAGTTTTTATTATGAAATAATTTTATTTTTTTAATATTTATTTTGTAATAAAAACTTATTTGAGTCGGGATCGAGTCAAATTTTTATTACGAAACTAGCCTCCCATATTTCTTCCACCCGTTCAGTTTGCCGCGCCACCCCACCGTCGACAACCTCGCCGTCGGCTGCCTGTGGGGTGGGGGCGCGAGGGGAGGTGCGGCTGCGGCGTGGGGGTGGGGCCGCAATTGCTAGCAGGGGCAGGGGGCAGTGCAGCTTCGGGCAGGGGGCGTGGGGGGATGCTCAGCACTGGGCGGGGGCAAGGGAGCAGCGGCTTGCCCGAGCGGGGGGGGGTGAGGGGGAAATGCATGGGGAGGTCTGTGGTTGCGGACGGGGGCAGGGCTAGTGAGGGCGAGGGTGGGGCCGGGGCCGGAGGGGGTGATGGTGGGGGCAAGGTAGGGCGGGGCTAGGGGCGGCGGAATCCGACGGGGTGGGAAGGAGGCGGCGCAGGAGAAAATGAGGGAGGGGTGAAAATCTTAAAACAAATCTGGGCCGTTGGATTTTGATCCAACGGCCTAAATAAAAAACGGTGCATGCGCATGACAGCATGACATTGCCTTGTATCAACAGCTTAGAATTTGGTGATCCAAATGATATAATATAATGCATGTGGCCGGCCTTCCAAGCCCCACGCAGCAATTCTTAATTCTGAAGCTCATTAACTAGGACCCAAATGCTAAGCCAAAATTCTAAATTTCTGCTTTGTTTAGTTTTTATATACAAATTTGCTATTTATAATTAGGCAAACTTGGATATGAAATGATACGCCATTTGATTGATTGGTCATCCAGCATCATATTGGTTGTCATAGCTGATTAGACCAATCTCACGATCACCTCTCCTAAATATAATAAAATAAAAATCTTCTGATCACCAGGCTTTTTAGATTACTCGTAAGTTAAAACTAGTACAGCACACGCATGGTATCCTCTTGATTGGGTTACCATGATTCGAATCATATAAAATATCACAATACCTCCGGCCCAAGGCCATTTCTTATCCTAATAATCTAACCAGTTTTGTTCCACATGGCCTTATACATTATTATAATGCGGAGAAAATAAAAAACAGGTTGTGAGAGGAGTATGAATTTCAATATTCATAAAATTTTTTCTTCTAATTAAGTTTGATTTCTGATCCTTGTTTTATCAAATGCTGCTTAGAACACGGATTATACGGGCCAGTAGTAGATGGCACGATTTTGCACGTCCTGTGTGATCTTAACAAATTTGGGTGCCTACATTACGTTATTCATTTTTTAAGTGCCAATTTGGTTTAAAATGATTATTTTTGTAAATAAAAAAGGATAACACAAGGGACGCATGTAAACTGCGGCCTCCGTATGAATTGAATTGACGGGCCAAATCATTTTTTTTAAACTGGAAACAAACGTGGTGACCTAAGCATCTTGGGCCAAGGAACAAAATTTTTTACACCAGAGATTGCTTAAGTGGGAATGATTATATTGAAATTTACTTTAAAGCTAATTAATTTACAAGGTTTACAAAGAGGGGAAAAAATGTAATCCCATCCACACAAAAATCGTACGCACGTAAGAGAAGGCAGCAAGTGAAAATGGCATAAAAGCAAAACACTGCTTTATCAAAAACACCACATAAAATGGTGAACAAGGAAGAAAAGGCGATGCACATCAGTGAAGGCCACAGGCAAACACGCCCAAGTGACAATTCATCTTCTTATTATATAAATAAATCGATAGTCGATGAACTCCTCGTCTAGTTTTATGATATCATTCATGATGTCCGGATCAGATAACTCCCTTTCAAGTTTTCAACCCACAATTTTTTAGTTTCCAATTTATCCCAGATCAGGAATTAGATGCGAAATCGTACGTCACGGGGGACAATCGCATCCTCCCTCCATTGAACCATATCGATCTTCACTGCTAATTAGCTATTAGATATAGATATGCATGGCAACAACTGCAGTGTATATTTATAGCAAATTAACCCATTTACCTTTTTATTTATAAACATAATCAGTCAAAGTGCGCCTTTTAAATTGCTTCATTTTTACCTTGCTAATTGTACATTTAGTGCATTTATTTATTTAATTAAGGCACGATCATCATGTGCTAGTCACATCTTGCGTGTGTTGCAGCGGCTGGTATTTTCAATCCAAACTAGGAAGAGATCAAGTGATAACAGAACAACTAGTGTATAATAATATAGAACAAAGATTAAATAAGTGGAGTATTCCTAAAGTAAAACCTAATAAAATATATAATAAAGGCTTATTAGAATTTAAACAGGCATATCTTATTAAAACATATGAAGAAAGTATAAGTTTACAAAACTTTACAGACAATTTATCCTTCTTAAGTAATAAGATATTAGAAGAATTAAGAAATAAATATAATTATATTCATTTAGGATTAGTACAAATTAGCTGTTAAACCATTAACAAGAGATGGTTTAAATACTTCAATATTATTATGTCTTAGGGATATTAGACATAATAAATTTAAAGATTCTCTATTAGGAATAATAGAATCCAGTTTAGGAACTGGACCTGTATATTTTAATTGTTATCCAAATTTTTCATTATCCTTAAGTGATCCTCATCTTAAAGATGCTTTGTGTTTGAATATGAAAACACAAGGTTATGATATAAAAGAAGGATCCCAAAACATATGTGTGTTATATAGAATATGTTTTAAGGCAATGACAACAATTAATCCTAATGCTAAACTAGCATCTATAAAAGGAAATACAATATTATTCCAAATAGATACAACTAAAGCTAATATAGAGATTCCTAAAATTATTAAGTGGACAGATATAGTTCTTCCAGAAGTTTGGAAATTAGAACAAGTAGTTCC
The DNA here is from genome assembly GCA_033002965.1 of Piper betle. NCBI lineage: Eukaryota > Viridiplantae > Streptophyta > Magnoliopsida > Piperales > Piperaceae > Piper > Piper betle. The sequence goes on along the minus strand of JAURVB010001168.1, from coordinate 147,764 downwards.
TCCAAAGTAGAAAAGATCTGCAGAAGCCATTATAGAAGAAACTAATGGTGATGTTAATATAATTTTCGGAAGAAATAGTACTTCTACAAGATTTATATCAGAACATGATAAACCTTCTAGTTCTAATGTAGCTGGAATCCTTATGTCAGAACATAATATACCTCATGCGTTATATATGGATGAGCCAACATTATCAGATATGGAATTTAAAATTAATACGATAAGATATATTCCAGACAGAGAAAAATGCTCAAAAGAATTTATGACTCCTAAAAATAAAAATTTTAGAGATTGGTATTTTAGTACATTTACTAAAACCCAATTAGAAGAATATAAAGACCAATATTACATAGATTTAACAAACCTTGGTTATGAAATCCCTTTTACAAAATGGTTTAAGGAATTAGTAACTCCTAAAATATTAGTACATAAAGAAACACGCTCTTGGGATCAAGAGGGAAAAATTGTTAATAGTAAACATCCTCCTGTAGGAAATATTAAGTACGGATCAATAGAAGCGTTAAGCTTTGTAAAAACAGATAATAAATCTGAAGATATGAGTATATTAATTAAACAAAATAACTATACACATATGCATTTACAAACTATAGCTTCTCAATTATCTAATATAGAAGAAACATGGTTACCCAGATCTAAATATAAAAGTAAAATAGAAGAATCATCTAGTGCTATTTTACTTCAACCGGCTTTAATAAAACCTCCAATTATGACTAAAAAATTTAATACAAGACCGCTTTTAACTAATGAATTTTTAGAAAAACTAACGGATAAATTAGGAAAATTAAATATTAAAGATTCTATAAAAACAGTTACATATTATGAAGATGATTTGAAAAATTAATTTACTGATCAAGTAAATGTAACGAAACCTATGGTACAACCTTTACCCTTTACAAGAAATTATTATCAAAGACCAACTCCTGCTACGGTATTATTCGAAGAAAGTAATCAATCAGTATTAAGTTATAATGGTAAATCTATTTATGAATGGAATTTAGATGGATTTTCAGAATATCAAATTCTTACATTATTACACAACATGTTAATGTATGCTACTATATGTAGAACTAATAATAATTCAGATAGACAAATAGCTGAAATGATAATAGCAGGTTTCTCTGGACAGTTAAAAGGTTGGTGGGATAATAATTTAACTACAACACAAAAATTAGATATTTTAAATGCTATAAAAGTAGAACCAAGTACAAATCAACCTATAGAAGATTCTGTTTATACTTTAATTCAAACTATTTTAAGACATTTTATTGGAGAATTAACTAGTTTAAAGGAAAAAATAAAAGAATTAATCTTAAATTTAAGATGTCCTAATTTAACATATTTTAGATGGTATAAAGATACATTTCAAACTTTATTATATCAACGTGAAGATTCTAGTTTAGATGTTATTATACGTATATATATACTTGTATGGTTATATATTAGGTACGTAGCACTAGCCGATGGGGAGGCATCGATAATGACTCACTTCTTAACCTTTCTTCTCCTTAAGTGTCAGCCCTTCCCTTTTCCTCCACAATAACAAGAAGGTGCACTCTATTTCCCGATCCATCTCCTCTCTTCATGATATTCTTTCCTCTGCTACTACTTAATATATACGAGATGAAGTTGATTTGGCTCATGTGCACGCAGAGCGCGCTCGACCTTGTGTATCTGGCCTGCGGCTTTCTCGTTGCTGCTTTTTTAGGTCGGTTCTTCTAATTCTAGGGACGGCCGTGACAGGCCATGATATGATATTTTATTTTGTTACATATATATATTGTTCTTGCTCACAGTAGTATTCTCTATTATACGTTAATGGTGAAGTTGACGTGGCGGTATGTTGATCAACTAGTTAATCTTGACAAATAAATATAGAGGGGTGTTGTTGGACAAGAACGGGGGAGAGACAAGCAGCAAGAACCTGGGCCAGTTACCTTACAGCCGTTCTAAGACAAGATGTTGGGTGCTTCGATATGCAGGTGGCCTCCACTTCTGAAGTCGTTACCAGTGTTTCCAACCATGCGCATGTCATCCAAGACACCATCAGCGAGAAGGTAAATTAATAATTAACGCATTAATCATCAATTCATGTTTTCTTCAACAGGTTAGGATGTATAAAAAGAAAACCTCGAAATAAAAAACTATAAAGACATAAGAAATAGTGCTCACAAATAATATGAGGCAAATTATGTTCAAAAATTACTAAGAAAAAATTATAATGAATAATGGTTTTGTTCTTGAACATCATAATTAACATGTAGGGTTAGTTGGACATCAAATATAATTCTAGTAGAAAGTAGTCTTCGGCCATCGATAATGACTCACTTCTCCGCTGCCCTCCAGGGGTCCGTCAAGCTTGGCCTACGCCAAGGGGCTGGCTATGAGCAGCAACAGCATCAACTTCGCCATCTGGGCCTTCATGTCCTGATACGGTAGCTGCCTCGTCATGCGTCATGGTGTGCACGGCCGCACCATTTTTGCCGTCGGAGTTGCCATCCTCGTCGGCGGATTGTAAAGGCAACATTTTCAGCAAATTGCATACATTTACTATTTACTATTTAGTATTCATTCAATTAATCCCTTGTAAAATTTGATGCTCATGTTGAGCTTTTGGGTCGGGCTGGAAAACGTGAAGTACTTGTCGGAGGCAATTGTGGCGGGGAGAGGATAATGGAGGTGATAAATCCTGTACGGGAGATAGACTCTTCCAACATGGAAGGCCAAATGTTGTAACGAGTGGCCGGGGAGGTGGAGTTCCAAGGCGTGGAGTTTGCCTACCCTCCGACAACATGGTGTTCAAGGGTTTCTCCCAGCAAGTGCCGGCGGGGCAGACGGTGGCGATGGTTGGTGGAAGTGGGTCGGGGAAGTCAACGGCCATCGCTCAATTGGAGAGGATCTACGACCCGGCCGGCGGGAAGATAATGGTGGATGTGAAAAGGTTAGCAGCTCTAGTGGTTTGGGTCACAGATGGTGCTGGTGAGTCAGGAGCCAGCATTGTTCGCCACCACTATTAAAGAGAACATTCTTTTCGAAAAAGAGGATGCCACCATGGAATAGGTTGAAGCTGCTGCTAAAGTTGCTAATGCCCACAATTTCATTACCCACCAGTCACGGGCGTTCAATATCGAGCAAAAATTTTCAACCCAAATGCACACCGCGGCGTGTTCCGGTCCTGAAACACCTGCCTTCCGATCAGCACGCAACAGAACACCGTTATAAACAGCGGCACAAAGCAACCCCTAAAGCCTCGCTGCCATTGCAAATAGCAACACCCAGTTACAGCTCAAATTCGCAGCCCGAGGCTTCTGCACGATCCTGCGAACAACAGCAAACATCGATTACAATACTAGCACTCAACTGCCCAGCACCACGATATCGTTAATCGGCCTACCCGTAAACAACTTACGCCCAATCAACACACCAGATTATATAGCATGCCAATTACGTAGTATGCAGCAACCCAATGATCGACCACCCAAATATTGATCCAAATATTGATCACCGCTGCTCAGTATTTTAACAAAGTCTCGGAATCACAAGACCCATTGCTGGTACCCAAAATCAGACACCGACACCACAAATTACAGGACCCCATCCCAACCTTGAATCAATTAAATGAGAACAAGAAACAAGCAATCAATCTACCCTGATCGCTTAACACTGTGGACATGTAACCCTATGATGTATAACTCTTCCCCTGAAGAGCAGCGAGAACTAGAGCACCCCGCTCACAAGATATCCTCACAATCACAACCCCAAGTTGTCGCCCACAACCAATTTGTTTACATGCAAAAACCCTTAGCCAGAAATTGCAAATAGGTTATAGAAGAACTAAAATCGTACCTCGATCCTTAGGCAAACGTCGACCACCCAATGCAGTCGTCCCTTATGAAGTTCCAATTCCCACGAACTGGTCTGCAACACTTCATGTTGTTCCCTTACTGATGATGTAACACCCCGTTTCGGCTCACCCATGAACCGACCCGGAAATGTCACCGGCGACCGAACCGTTCGCTAATCTACTAGATTCGGTTAAGCCGACCCAGGATCTACTCTCGGCGTCTCAAGATGGAGATGCAAATGTGAAATGCATGAATGGGAACAATTGGATTCTAACGTGGTCCCACATGCATGCTATGATGTACAAGCAAAAACAAGACAAAACAATAAATGAGAAACCAAAGGAAAATATATACTATTTTATGAAAATACGGTAACACATAATAATCTACCATGACATTAAATCATTATCTCATTCGTTTTTACCCGAGCCGAGTCTGAACTCCAAGGCTCCCTACTCATTTATATTTATCAGTTCGTTTCATAACAAGTAATTTATTCAAACAAACACATCAAAACTATCACTCACGTAGCAATAACACATCATCATTATACATACGTTACACGCAGCAGGTACATGTGTGCGCGGTTCCGTGCTGCTCCTCCGCAGTCCCGACAGCTTTCATCGCTCGCATTCCTCACCTACATATATATAGAAAAACCGTCAGTAACGAGTGTTACCGGCCCGGAAAATAACTAATATCAATCTGGCACAGGAGAGCAAACTCTCCTATTGAATCAAAACCATATACTTCCTCAAGAACTCTCATCAGGGCACATACGGGAGCCGTCGCCGTCGGGCCGTCGCCCTTGGGTCGACAGCGTCCCCCTTTCTTTCTCATTCTCATACCGTGGCCATTTCTCTATCGCTTCTCGCATCAAATTTCATTCCTTACCGCCCTCTGCACCTTCCATATTACTCCTGGCCTTGAGCACAAAGGTCGAGCACTCTCAGGCAGTCGCCTTCAGTACCCTTTGAACCACAAGTCTAGACATGCGCTGCATTGCAGTACCCGTAAACCTCCACACTTCTCCGGGTTTGAGGAACTCAAAGGTGGAGTTGTCCGGATCCTTCGGGAACGAAGTGGGTTCTCCCCAGCTCCAGAGCCTGCTCTTCCGGGCACACGCCCTATCTGAAGACGTGGCCGCAAGTAACCCTCATCCCATCTCTCACCGAAAACGCGAAAACTATACATATATAGGCCTGGGTTGGGATTTATACAATAGGCCCGAAGGCAACTTGAGCTGGATCTGAAGTTCGAAAACAAACTCGAGGGATCTCATCCTCGAGGGTTATTAATCCGAAATAAAACTGTTGGCTAAATGGCCCGAGTTAAGTGGGATCCGATAAAACGCCACTTAACTCGTCCTGCACATGATAAATCAAATATACAATAGAGTAGCGTAAAACAGAGAACGAGTCCTAAACGGACCTGGTAGAAGCTCCAAACGGGTCCACGCGCCTAGGCGGCGAGCTCCTACACCGTACCTACACAAGCAAGCTAAAAACTAACGCCCGCATGATGAATCACACATCCTATAGCATGCACACACAATCAATACAATCACGCATCAATCAACACACATCAACCTATATCAATTCTAGCAAGCCTACTTAGGCTAATTTGCATTAGATCATGATCATTACCTAGTTACCCTAATTTATTTCTTAGCCTCCATTTTTAACACCACTCAATCAAGCAAATTTCATATTTTATCCTTAATCAAATCTACATTTATATATATTATTATAACATACAATTCACCAATCCTAGCATGCAATTCTAATAATTAATACTTTCAAATAATTAAGTTAAAATAAATTATACCTCGCGTCGTCGAAAATCGACGACGGCTAGGGTTCCCGTTTCGTGGCTCGAAACTCAAATTCGGCACCTAGCGGCGTCCGAAGTCCGATCAGATTGGACCAGGTGCGTTCGGGGGATGATCCGGCGAATTTCCCACGAATCCAATTTTCCGGCAGTTCCGGCGGTTTTCCGAGGTGGCAGTTTCCGCGATTCGAGTTTTCCGGCGATAATTTGGGACGGGGCAATCAGGGGGTCTATCGGCACCAGCTCGACGAGCTTGGTCCAATGGCGGTGTCAAACAAGGTAGCCGAGGCGGCGATGGCCGTCGACGGCGGCGTCGAAAATGGGCGACGGTGGCGGAGTGCTCCGATCGAGGCTACAGCCGGCCTCGACGGTGGTCGGGATGGTGGGGGAAACGTCGGCGACGGCGAGGGGGTGGTCGTCGGGGTCACAGCGGCGGCGGAGCGGCCCGGACGGCGGCGAATCGCCGAGGGAGCGCGTCGCGGCTCGTGGGGCGATTCCGGCGTCGTGGCGGCGAGGCGGTGGCCGGGGTGGGTCGTGGCGGCACGGCGACTGCATGGCGGGGCAGGGCGGCGTTGATAGGCGGCTGTGCGACGTCGGCAGTGGCGACAGCGACAAGCACGAGGGGCGGCGAGGGTTTGGGTGAAGAAGGGTCGGGAGGGAGAAAAATACCCTCAATGGCAGTTTCGTAAATAAGTATTGACTCGATTCCTACTCGAGTCAAAATAATATCTAGTTCGTAATAAATTCTAAAAAAATCTAGAAAAATATGGAAAAATTCCATAAAATAAAACAAACACAACAACATCCAAATGGCATGCTCTATAACTAATAACCCACCCAAATATAATCCAACGCGTCCTAATGCGTTATTCGACCTAAAACTATTCTGCGATAAAGTAAAAATAACAATCAATACTGCATACCTCTATATACTTGATAACCGATTTTTCATCATCTTTCAGGCGTTATCATCGTACACTTGAGCATACATGACCCTCATTGCTCATAACTCACAGCTGGCCTCAACGCAGCTCGCGGTTCATATAGCTGACTCGACTCGAACCAACGGTTGAACCGACTAGTTCACTCCCGTAAAACTCTGACTCGAGTCACGGGTTTTACAGATGAGGCTTCTCTCCACTCCATAGGAAAGACACGAACTTTGCACTAGAACAATTCCAGCGTTCTTCTTTTTCCCAAGTCCGGCCTTCTCCAATATATGGAGAAGCCTCACGTGTTCACCCAATGCTCTGGATAAACCAATATCCTGTCCCAAATCTTTTCTCTAAAAGATTGCCTCAAGATATACTGCGTCATTATGCTTACAGCCACAATGCCAGCTGGATCTGTCCATGTTTATCCTTCCGAAATTAGTTGCAAAACCTTTGCTCATGCATGGTGATAAGATATCGTGATCTCCCAAGATACGGTTTCTTATCTGCACAACTAGTTATCCAGTCTCGCCTCGGGCTCGACCCTAGCCATTGCTCGAACACCAGATCAACCTCAAAGCACTTCCCCAGGTGACACCGCAAAAGTCGGAGTGCACCCCTGCAGGAATCCAAGTACCACACAAATTGCTTGCACTCACTACTGCTGGATTTCGCTACCGCCCCAAATACTGGCATGCGGCATGCTGCTATTTTGCTCGGCATGGCCCTGCGCCCATGCACCAGTGCTCGTGCACCGCTACCGCTAGCGCTGCATGCTATCAGCACCCGCTCCCGCTAGCGCTGCACGCTACCGACATTTGTTACCGATCACGCTCACTTAATGCTCGTGCACGCTGCATGCCATGCCGACATGCTGCTCGGTACTGTCGGTATGTGCTGCTCAGTACTTTGCTTAGTAGACACTGCTCGTCCACGCACGGTAGAATGATCGGTACTGCTCGGTACACTTGGTTGCCCTCAACTTCGCTCTGCTGACGCAAATGCCGACGCACCCGCAACACCTGGTCGTGATGCTCGAACACCAGCACCCGACTAGCGGCCATCTTGGGGTTTCTCGGTCTCGACAGCTACGTGCCCCATAGTTTGTCACCTGCAACTATAACACGTCTTCGTCTCGGTCACCTGTTTCACCACTCGAATTACCCTTGCTACCCGTCTCGGACCCGGCATGCATAGGAAAAACTGCCAAATCCTAACACCCGGTACGCCCATGGATTAAGGCTGTAACAAACACCCTGGTTAATTACTTCAATATATAGCTACCCATCTTCTCAATTATGTTTGCTAACTGCAGAAAACTCTTTATAGTCTTAAACAGGCTCCACGAGCCTGGTTTGATACATTCATCTCATTCCTTCTTTATCAAGGTTTTTACTGAAGTACAACTGACAGCTCTTTATTTGTAAAAAGTGTTCTGCTGGTATTCTCATCTTGCTGTTATACGTCGATGACAAGTTGGTTACTGGTAGCTCACCTGATTTGCTTTCTACCTTTTTAGCTGATTTGAAATACAAGTTTCAGATGACAAATACAGGAGATGTTCATTATTTCCTTGGGATACAGTGGAAAGACATTTTACAGGACTGAGTTTCTTACAAAGGAGATATGCAGAACTACTACTCACCAAGGCAAAAATGATTGACTGTCGTCCTCTTTCAACACCTATTGTTTCCAAACAAAAATAGGTTACTGATTCTCCTTTGTTGGAAAACTACACAGATTATAGGGCTCTTGTTGGTTCATTGCAATATCTGACATGTACACGACCAGATTTGTCGTATGTTGTGAACTATGTTTGTCAATATATGCAAAAACAGAATATCATTTGAGTCTTGTTCAAAGGATCTTGAGATATCTGAAGGGAACTGTTGATCAATGTTTCTAGATTTCAGAAGAATCAAGTCTTGCATTACATGGATATTTCGATTCTGATTGGGCTGCCTGCCCCCAGACACACAGATCAACCATGGGTTTCTGCACTTATCTTGGCACGAATTTGTTGTCTTGGTCAGCAAAGAAACAAGTTAGTGTCCACGCTCCGCCACGGAAGCTAAATATCGAGCTCTAGCCTCGAATGCAGTAGAATTAACCTGGATCACCTATCTGCTTAGAGACTTGGATGTTTCTTTTTACGGAATACCTACACTAGTATCTGACAATTTATCTGCTCTACAAAAAACAGTGAACCCAATTCTTCATGCTCGATCCAAGCACAATGAACCCAATTTTCATTATATCTGGGAGAGTGTGCACTCATGTGAGTACAAACGCAATACATTTCTACTACAAAGCAGGTAACAGACATCTTATTAAACCTCCTGACAGGTTTCAACTGCTTTGTTCCAAGCTCAGCTTTTATCCCGGGCACATCTTGAGGGAAGGTATTAACGATTGATATATAGTTGAAATGAAAGCTTATGATTCATTAAATTATTATAAAGGGTAAAATAATAATTAATTAGTCTTCTAAGTTTGTTCTAGAATGATCGTTGTATGTACGGGAATCTATCAGTTCATTTCGTGAAGTTCAGCAATCAGATCGTAACACTTAAGAGCCCTCCGAAAGCACATCGCACTTGTGAGGCAAGAGCCCATCTGCTCCATCAAGGACAACGTCGCCTACAGTGTGGAGTAGGAAGCGGTAGCCTACACCGACGCCGAGGTGGAGGCAGCAGCGAGAACGGCGAATGCCCACGAGTTCATAAACGGGCTAAAGGATGGGTACGAGACGCGTTGCGGGGAGCGAGGGGTGCACCTCTCAGGTAGGCAGAAACAGAGAATAGCCATAGCCAAGGGCGAGCATGCTGTTGTTGTACGAGGCGACTAGTGCGTTGGACAGTCAGTGGGAGGAGGTGGTGCAGGAGGCGTTGGAGAGGGTGATGGTTGGAGAACGAACGTGGTGGCGGCGCATCGACTGAGCACCATCGGGATTGTGACCTGATAGCAGTGGTGGAGGAGGGGAGGGTGGTGGAGAAGGGTACCCATTCCTTCCTCTTAGCCAAAGGCCCCAAGGGCACCTACTTTGGCCTGGCCGCCTTCCACCATTCAACGACTACTACTGCTGATGCTATTCACCCTGACCAATTGATTAGTTCAGAAGATCAAATGATTATGTATTTTTCCCTCAAAAAGAAAATGATAATGTAATTTAATTTGTACATAAACAGTGGAGGAGGTTGCATAATAAGTGTAACCTAGGATATTATCTTCATATATTTCCTATATGGAATCTTAAGTTTTTTTTTTAATCTAATGATTTCTTTAGCTACAGAACTTAAATTAGTAATTTTGCTTATATAATTAAGAGACTATAATAAATCCAATTTATTTAATTTCCAAGGAGATTGATTCTCTCTATTTTATTATAGAGATAACAGCTTCTAATTAAATCATAGTTGCAAAAACTTAATGTCATTTTGATATTATTATATATATTATATTTTATAATATTTTTTAAGATTTTTTGAATTATTTAAAATTAATTATTATTTTTTATTCGAGTTAGATACAAATCAAATTTTAATTACTAGAATGCCACCACAAGCATTTCTTTCCCCTTCGCCGCTCGTTCTCTCCCGCATTCGCCTTTGCCACCGCCACAGTCGCCCCGCCCCCCTCCCCCCACCCCACCCCACCCCGCCCCGCCCAGCCCTGCCCCGGCCGCACCCCGCCTCCCCCAGCCAGCCGCGACCTGTCCCTCCCCGTTGTCGCCGCCCCACCCTACCTCCCCTCGCGAGAATGGATCAGAACCAGGTGAGGATGTTTATGGTAAGTGAATCTGTTGATGACAAGGATTGTTTTCAGGAAGAGGAAGATGGTGAAAATGATGGTAAGGTTGATAGTGAGGGTGCCTTTCTCTATGTTAATGGTCATTAGAATGCTTTTGCGTGTTTGCACACAAGTTTATTTGTTCAACTTTATTCCTTCACTCTTTTGAATCTTTGCTGGAGTTTATGCCCATTAGCATCCTAAACAAGCTTAACTTAGTTCTTATGGGGAGCATTTACTTTCTTTTTTTGCTTTTTTTTTCTAATGAATAAAGATGCCTTTTTGGTTCTTCTTGATTCAATAATTACATTGTTGACCATTATTAGCCACTGTATGTGTGTATATAGCTTTCACTTTCTTAATAGACCCCACCCCGTATGAGAGAATAGTAGATATCTCTATCTGCTCATAGAAAAGAGTACTGCAAAATAGGAGAATTGGTGTCCAAAATGGCATATAGAGCGTTGCCATTGTTTTTCTCATAAATTGCATCGCATGCGATCGATATACCCGCAGTGTAACACGTAGCTGTGATAGAGTTGGGAGTTATGTCATGTCTCAGATAGATTGATTATGAAACGTATGCTTTTTATGCTGTTCAAGATCGGATGTCGGAGTTATATAATATTTAGCTCTCAATGCTTGGGTGGTAGTGATATTTGGGAGTCACAAAATAAGCGAATTTTGTCAAAATTATTTTTAAGATGCTGACATATTTACTTGTAATTTATGTTTTACTCTTGATAACATTCTTCGTGTCCTTATAACAGTAGAGTAGTTTTCTTAGAGTCACTGCTTATGTTTGGTGCTGCTTTTCTTTTGGCAGGAATTGTGATTTTCCGGTGCATAATCTATTAATTTGTTTCCCCAAAGCAATCTATTATATGTTGAAATATTTAAGAGATTAGAGGTTGGAATTTGTACCCCTAGCTGAAGAGGAAGATCCCAAAAACAATCCACACGAATAACTAGTTAGAATCGAGTCCAAGGCACGCTATAGGGCTTTCTTTAATAGAAGAATACCGTCTTCTGTGATAGAGCATTATTGGGTAACTCACATCCAAAATGCAATCGATTCTTCTCCTCGAGAGCCTTCAACCTTTTGTCACACCGCATGATCAAATTAAAATCTAGCTCAAATCCAAAATTTTTATTAAAAAACTCAATAAAAAATCACTGAGGCATAATGGGGAACAATGGGACTCAAAAATCATGTAAAAAAACTCTTTTTTTCTCGTGAAAATGAGGGTTTATAAAAAAAAATGAGGAAGGAGGCAACCTGACACAAATAGGAGCAACCCATCGCACACCAGTGCCCAGGCACTTGCGTCTAAAAAACCCAGATGCTTATAACGCCCGAGCGCTCGTCGGGGGCATTGGATTTAAAAACACCAAACCCAACAATCCACACCTGCTTTTAAAACTAGAAAAACCAATAATTTAAGAAAAGAATGTTCATGTGTTATTTTGTAAGTAGTATCTTTCCATTTAAACTTGCTCCTGGTTTAATTTATGTCATCACAATGAGATGAAGTAAACTAGTCTTTGAACTTCATACCTTTAAGTCAAGACTTTACATGTCTAACAAAAAATTACAAGTGTTATAGAAATTGAAGGATTGGGGCGGTGTTATTCCAGACATGCACTAAGTATATTGTTTTTATGAATATTTATCATCTAGAAGATTAACCATAACTCCATCAATGTTATTACATTCATATAGGTTAGAGTTTTAAAAGATAATATGCTAGTCAATATATTGTCTAAATAGACTTTAACTCTTATTAAGACAATTAAGTCAACCTACTTCCAATTTTTAGCACTCTCAATACAAGAACGACTTCTATAAATCTCATTATCATGATTTTCTCAATAGTATAAATCAGCTTATTAAGAAAAGAATGATTGCTACTCCCTTAACCCTTGCTAAATCTCAACTTAGTACATTTATTATACAATCACGCCTTCATATTAGATATATGTATCAAAATTTGACAAATTTGCTACTATCCTCACCACATAAAGTACTTACAAAGTAATTTGTGCTTCATCTTAATAATATCTAAAATTAATTAGAATCATCATACTGCGATGAAACTAATATTCTAATAATCATTGGTTACAAAATTTCTCAAGCATTCTCTAATGAGTAACTCCCCACCATTTCCATAGTATAAAACTAGGAGTATATGAGTTGTAGTCCATTGCTTTTAAACTTGAATAAAAAGTAGCTAATTGTCCACAATAAACCAAATAAAAATGCAATCGTTTAAGATATAAAAATTATTTTCAATCTCAATACCATATTTGTAAGATTAAGATACTCTCAATAAGTGCCCTCAAAGACCTTTTTTATCTTACAAATAAATTGTATTTTACCACCACATTATATATTAGCCCCACCATAGAATAATAAAACATATGAATCCTTAGATTTTATCCAATAGCATCTCTATTGGAATTATAAAAGTCTAATTTATTAACTCATCGCAATATCAAACATCTCACGCCAATGTTTGTAATAAGACATAGAGTACATTAATACACCTTATTTGTTAAGTTTGCATGTTAAAATCCGTTTAGTAGTTTTATATAAATCTCATTTTTTAGTATTTTATAAAGAATTGCTATTACATCATCCACGTAACGAATCATGAGATTCTATAAATGTATTAATGCATATGACGTGGACTTAAACAATTTTACACAGAAAAAGCTTTAAAGCTGAGATAGTACTCCTCATGACTTTACATTTTCTCCAACATGTTTAGATTGTAATCCATAGATTCATCAATATTTAACTTCTCTAAATAGTGACTTACACCTAATAGAATTATTGTCAAGTAAGTCGATATAACCATAATCCACGTGTAAGTATTTGATGAGTACACTAACATTATAACTTCACCAAGTCGATGTTTTACTAGACATTGTTTGTTTTATAAAAGTCATTGGATCGTCTTCGTCTAAGAAAGTTAGTTAATTCTATACCATAGTTCTTCACAACTAACAATTTGCTTCTTCTCAAATTTGTAAAATTTAGTGGATTTTATCTGTGTCATTTTTTTAACTCTAATGATTCAATAATCATCAATTCTATCCCAAAGGATAAAACACAATTGGAAGAAGTATGAATCACTTTCTTAATATGATTATTAACTATATAATTTGTTTCTAATACATCATTCAAATTTCTCATCATATTTTGGGCAATCAAATTAAGATTTATAAGAAATTTATATATTTGATATATAAGCATTAAACTTCTCATAAATACGATCAATGGTATTCGCTCCATGTTAAACATCATCATATCTTTAGAGTTTAGGTTATATACGATCAATTCTATATCTCATATGATATTAAATTTTATTTCTTGTTAGTAATATGCAAGGATTTTGTAAATTGAATACATCATAAATATGAAACCTCACTATAATTTTACCTTTGGTTCTTAATAAATAGAAGATAAAATTAATCAAGAATAATCTACAAGAATACTATAAAATTATATTCTTAATATTTGTCATTGCATTCCACAAAGAGTTAGAAATTACATCATGAAAGGCTACAGATATGATCCTCTATAAGAAAACATGACAATCATGACTTTTAAGTCCTCCGACATTGTAATAATTATTGGCACAATTTGAAATGTTTGAAGCATATCTTTCAGGTAATTTTAATGTTTTAATCCATCGACAAACATTTTATGCATCGACAAACATTTTATGCATCTTTCTTGGTGATTGTGTAAGTAGCATTAGACATCATCAAGCAGTGTTCATTATCTTTCAACTTCAATTTAGGTCGATTATAATACACAACAATGTCTTTTTAACCTAAGTATCATTTTGTCCCCCCTTTTGCACCCATCAATATATATAATAAGTTTTCAAATAAATTTTTCTTCATATGCATAATATCTATATTATATCGCACTAATAAAAAGCTCCAATATGACAATTCTAAAAATATACATTTCATCAACCAGTTGTGAGTATCTCCAAAACTAGCAAATTTTTCATACTTTCCAACCATAGTCTAGATTTTACGTCTGACAATGCATCTAATCTTAATTTGATCTCCTCACACGTTAATTTTGGTGGCACTTCATCTTTTTCAACTCTATTTGTCAAAAATTGTTGTCTTTGCCCTCTAAACGGGTGATTTGAATGAAGAAGTCGTCGGTGATAATTAAACTAAGAAGGTTTGCAAGAGTGTAGCAGATGGAAAACTTTTATTTTTTCTATACAAATGGGGCAAGAAAGCCTACTATAGGTGTTCCATATAGATAAAATTTCATAAGTCAAAAAATAATTATTTGTCCACATCAAAGCTGTCTGCATATAAAAATTTTACCTTAGGGAAAAATATCTTGTCTCAACACCATTAGCCCATAACAATTTCAAGTCATCTATGAAATATTTGAGATATACATCAATATTCTGATCAGGGGTCCGTCTTTTCAGGAATGAGAAAAGATAAGAATATAAATAGACATGTCATACATATCCATGGTAGCAAATTAGAAATAGTGATGATGATCGGTTAGATAGTGTACAACTTTGTTGAATATAAGTGAATTAAAATCGTCTATATGCAAGCCTAATCTTACATTGCGTTGATTTGAAGCAAATAAGGGGTGTGTTAGAATATTTTCAATAACATGCAAGTATACATAATTGAAACAAGTAATAGAATGATGAATTCGAGTATCGTCCTACAGGGAGATGAATTTCCTTAAATTAATTAAAGAAAATAAAATGAATTAATTAAAGAAAATAAAATGAAGAACAAAACAAAGACAACCGACTTAACTAAATCTAAGTAATATCTTTAAATTAAAGGCAAAGTTAAAATGATAAAACTCATTCTAAAGTCAAATTTCTCTTAACATGAATTTAATCTTCATCAAATCTTACTTTTATTTTTTATTCCCTCAAATTATCGATCTAGGATAATTATATGACATGGTGGCTCCCGCTCCTTCATGCTTCTATTATTTTGCCTCAATTTCTACCTCTCAGTGATAATTGATTAATCAATAAAATAATGCATTAAAATTACTTCTTTCACTACACTTCGAAGCCAAGAGATGAGATATAATCAACAACAAATGACTACTTCTTTATATAGAAGTGGAAATATAAGAATTCGAAGACGGTGTTCACAAATCGACGTAGTCTAATTAATTATGATGTCGCTTCATGTTTCCAACTCCTCAACTTCATTGAACACCATAACTTGTAGCCATTGAGTGGGGCTAAGTGTCATGACCAATCAAATCCAAAACTTAATTTATTCATCTTTTTCTGCATTAAAACATCAAAACTAATCATATCTCATAAAATATTAATTAACTAGAATATAACAAAAAATATCACCTAATTAATAATATTTATACCCAGAAAGAATAAAATCATATAAAAAAACCTGATTAAATATTGCATATTTTAAACACTTAACAGGCTGACACCTATGAAAATGTTTTCATGCCTCATTATCTGAAGGGCGAGTCATTTGCCTAGGGACCCCTCCATTATTTGCATGCCAAGACATATTTTTGACGGTCTTTCATGATATGAATAATCTTTGTAATCTTAGAACAATAGGAAGATTGCCACAATTTAGCTGTGACACGCTTCTTCCAACAACCATCTTCCTTTGCTAGTAGATATCTTTTGGTCTTGTAGTGTAAATAGCCTTGTAAATGTAACATCTTCTTATAAAACAACATGCTCTCATTGAGACATACATGCATTTTTTCTACTCTCATTCATAACTTCTTCATTAGTTTTGTTGAGCCATAAAAAACCTGACAATTTATTCTCTCATGTGAAAATATTTTTCATAATAGAAATAAACTCATCAAATATTATTTGGACAATATTATGACTTATTTTTATACTTAATAACATTGCAGTTGTATATAGAGGAGAGAATGCATAGTCACGACCCATATATAATTCTTGATCTTTTTATCAAATGAGATTATTAAATGTTTATGTCTCCTGATTAGGTTGTTCATCGGTAGAGTCATAGTAGTGTGCCAATTAATGAGAAGCCTCAAAATGAGGGCCAACAATATTATATATCATCCCCATAAAACCTAAATTTTCTTCATCAATTATATCATCCCCATAAAGCCAAATTGCCTTCATCAATTGCACTTGAACTTGATCTTCCATACTTGTGAATTCTAGATAGAGACAGTGAACTCTCACCATGAGAGGTCCATATATAATATGTCGGCATAAATCTATGGTAAGATAAATATTGCTTGGCATCATCTCATATTATACTCTATCTGATTAACGCATCTATTGTGCATATAATGAATTTTTATATTGGCAACAATTTTTGGCCGTGAGGATACAAAATCAAGAAAGATTTCAACTCATCGCTCATAATCTGGATTGAAAATTCCTCCTCCTAATTACCTTTTATACATCCAAACATGCTCATTTATGTTCATTATCATATGCAATAATCACAAGAAATAAGTTAATTCAAATGTCTATAATGCAATAAAATGCATCGGTGTTTGTATATTTATATGAAGTGCATGTGCGTAATACTTAAAAATTATTATTTCATATGATTATGAATTAAACTTATAACAAATTAAAATTTAATTATAAAATCATTATTGCCCAACTAGACTTAAAACTAATCAAGTCAAGAAAAATACTAAGTACTGCACTTGATCTTATGAAATTATAGTGTTTGGCTATACTCCAAATTAATTGACTTGAATTCATTAATTTGAATACTAGAGCTTATAGAATTAAATTGTAACTTATGATTTTTGAAAATTCAAATATTAATTTTAAGTAAGGTTTCATCATATTAATTCAATAATTAATTTACACATGTATTGTTAATCATCACAAAATAATTATTTATTTTATTTACCAATTTTAATCTTGAATTTAAAAAAATAAATATAATAATGCTAATGATACTATCTTAATAATTATTTTAAATCTTATATATAAACAACATAGAAATATAATTTCAAACATAAGCAAATTAATTAGTTTTAAACAATTCCAAATACACTAATTTTTATGTAAATCCAAAATAACAATCTAATAATAAAACAAACCCTAAATTTGCAAATTTGTCATAATAATAAATAATAAACATTTAACAACAATTATCAAACAACAGCAATCAATAAAACAATACTAATTAACATATTAATTTCAAGAAAGTAAAACTTTGAAAACAATAATAATATACCCAAAAACGGTGGTGGCGAAGAGTGGTGGGCAACGACGAGTGGCCAGTGGCAACGATGCGGTTTAGGGTTGAACTATATTTTTTACCGCATTAATAGTCACAAATTTATTTTGAAATAATTAAGTTTCACAATGAAACTTAATGAACATTATGAGACCGATAATTGTGGTCTCAAACATATTACGACCATATTGAGCGATAGTAAAGAACGGTTAAAAAATTTTGGTCATTAAGTTCTTCGCTAAACGGTTACTAACCATTGATGTATTCTGCAACTGGGCTTGCAGTCGCAAATAGGTTGTAAATTCTACCTATTTTAAGGCTGACACAAAGCGGTCGCAAAGTATAATGCTGTCGCAAAGTATAATGCTGTCGCAAAGGGTCGGTCGTTGATTAACGATGTTTTACCAGTGTGCTCTAGTTCTTGTAATGTATTCCCATCCCCTACGAATAGATTTTTTGCTTTTCACATATTGTACAGGTTAGCAATTAGCAGCCGAATAAAAAGGTTAAGCTGTTAATTATTTCCTTTTCCATTTTGTGATAAAATGAAAATTGCAAATGTGGAGACGTCAATAATTTCTTCGTGGGCTGCTGAGTTGCTACTATTAAATATTAATGATTATCGAGTCAGCGTCAATAATTTCTTCGTGGGCTGATGAGTTGCTACTATTTAATTTCTTCCGCTCGTGTTATGCTGTCACTTTATGCTTAAATGTACGGTTTAGCATTTTCTGTATATTCAATCAAAAATCAGCCAAGGACAGTACAGGATTCCAACCATCGCATAGATGGTGCAATGCGTGTTGCAATTTCTTTTGAGGTATACCATGAATCGTCGATTTACTTTTAGGCGCTTTACTGGGTTTTCTTAATATTAACAAAGTGTACGAGCAAACAGGAACCTCCAAATAAGTGATACCCAAATTTTAAAAATTCGAAGTTTGTGCCGAGAGAAGAGGATATATTCTTCTGTCATTGATAAGGAGAAGATCAAAGGCGAACACTTTGCTACTATTTTTTGGATGGCTCTCCAACTACGAAGTGGTCATTGGTGTTTATTAGTTTGACAACCTGTACAATCGAGTTTTTCCGATTAGTTTTCCAACAAGTGTATTTATATTATGTGTGCGTACATTGCCCTGTGGCGTGTATCAACAGCTTGGAATTTGATGATCACTTCTGGGGGTGTTCAAACATCAAATCAATATAAAGTGACCTGATCAGTGAACAAATTACAAACGTGTGGCTCGTTTTCAAAGCACCGCGTGCAGGGGCGTTTGGTTAACCAAGTAAACTAAATTCATTTCCTTAGTTTTGTTCCGTGTTAATTCACTTTCGCTGTGGCATGGTTGAAACCAAAAATCAATCAAACCTAATTTGGTCGGTGTTGCCCGTTTTCAGTCAAAACCAATCAAACTAAATAAACTAATAAATTTTAAAAAATATTTACATCATTTTCTTCATTTTTTTCTTTGTTATACATTCGCCTTTATGTATTTTTAACCATCATGATATATAATAAATATGTATAAAATCGTTATTTTAGTTCAATTTATTAAAAATAATTTATTTATGTATGTGTAAGAGATAAAATGTTAATATATTATATATTGTATACCGATTATGGAATATCCCAAATTAGAACATTATTCATGTTTTTTGAAAAATTTATAATTAGCCTCTAAATGTGTGCTAATAATTCTTTATTTCATAAATAAGACTTAAGAATAATTAGAGTAAACAATGAAAAATGACCACTACTAATGATAGAAAATACTATGTAACAATTTGGGTTAGCTTGGTAGGTGTATCCTAAATTAGAACATTATCCATGTCTTTTTGATAAATTTATAATTAGCCTCTAAATGTGTATTAACAATTCTTTATTTCATAAATAAGACTTAAGAATAATTAGGATAAATAATTAAAAATGACCACTACTAATGATAGAAAATACTATGTATCAATTTTGGTTAGCTTAGTTGGAGTATCCTAAATTAGAACATTATTCATGTTTTTTGATAAATTTATAATTAGACTCTAAATGTGTGTTAACAATTTTTTTATTTCATAAAGAAGTCTTAAGAATAATTAGAATAAACACGGAAAAATGACCACTCCTAATGATAGAAAATAGTATTTATCAAATTTGGTTAGCTTGGTTGAAGTTCGGTTCACCAAACTGAATTAGTTCGGTTTAGTTACCTATTACAATTTAGTTTTAATTTGGTTAACTAAATTACTTTAGTTTGGAGGAGTGGGTAGGTAGTTCCGTTTAATTAAAATCAAATCAACCATATAATCCAAATTTGACGAAGACACCCAAATGTCATGACTCATAAATACCACTCAAATAAATAATTCCGACGAATTAACTAATCTCCAAAAATTTCAAATTTCCAAATTCTTATTAAAGTTAGACAAATTTGGATATCATTATTTTATTATTATTATTATTATTTAATTGATTTATCATAATTACCGCAGCAAATTAGTTGTCATAACTAATTAGAGCAATCTCATGATCTGGACACGACTAGACTACTGCTCGTAACTCAAAAGTACGGCATGCATCATGATTACCTTTTGATTGAGTATCAATTTGGAGGGCATACAATATCATCATGTGCTCCTCCCCATGTCCCTCCTTTCAATAGTTTCCATTTCTAATTATCTTATAATTTAGAAAGTTTTGTTAGCTTCCTTGGAAAAAATTTTAAGAATTTTGTTCCAAATGATCTTCTTCACACACACAATGCGAAGGAAATTGAAAACGGCGCATGCTTGGAGTTTGAATTTCAATACTAAACTATGTTCTTCCAAGACTGATTGATTTCTAAGCCTTGTTTTATCAAATGCTGCCGATAATACGGATTACGAGCCAGATGGCATGACTTTTGTACATATGTCCTATCTATATGTGAACATGCCTGGGCCGCTATATTTGTGTATATACTAATGTCAGAAGAATAATATGTAGCATGATCAATCCAGTTTTATATATGATAATTTTATGTTCTCCTTACACATCTGCCTTTCAAGTTTCATGTTTTCAACCCAATATTTTATATTTTGTATAGTAGTCACAGATTAATAACTAAAATTGAAATCGTCACGGCTGACGATTACTTCTCAAGATTTCAACTCCTGCCTTCCCGGCCCCTCGTTTTCTTCATTGGACCGCATCCATCGTCACTGCTGATTAGCGATAGGTTTAGCATGTCAATGAGCGCAGCGCTATACATAGGAAATTGAATCTGTATTTTCATATATGAAACAAACACAATCAGCTAAAGTGAAATTTTTAAATATTATTTTCCATTTGTTACTTTGCTTGTACAGCCCTGTTTCTACATTTATTTAATTAAGGCTTCATTATGTGCTGTTCTCATAATGAGCTAACTTTTAAAGATTCAATCTCAACTGCTGTATATATTTGTGCATTGAGATCAAAGGAAGCGAAACGATCATCAAGTGATCGCTAGTTTAAGCGAGGGAAAGGAGGTGGATATGGGAGGCGGCGGCCATGATCACGAGAAAGAAGAAGCTGGTGCAGCTACTACGAGTATTAGCAATCCCGGCCCGTCGTTGGGGAAGAAGAAGGGGAATGTTTCTGTTTGGACCATCTTCAAGCACGCCGACGGAGTCGATTTGTGGCTTATGGCACTGGGCTTCCTTGGGGCCGTCGTCGACGGACTCTCCCTCCCTCTCATGCTCGTCATCATCAGCAAGATCATGAACAATCTCGGTAGCCCCTCCAATCATCATCTCACCTCTAATTCCCCTTTCGTCCGTAATAACAACAAGGTACATACACATATATACATATATATATATACTCACATACATATGATTTTCCTGTCTTCATAATATTCGGTCTTCGATGAGATGGAATTGATTTTGCTCGCGTGCAGAACGCACTCGACCTTGTGTATCTGGCCTGCGCCTTGTTTGTTGCTGCTTTTTTAGGTAAGCCCTTCCATTGATCTGGTGTAGGCCATGATGTGTACGCATGTTGTTCTAGCTTATATATAGGGTGATGATATGGTGCGCTGCTGGTGTGTTGATCAACTAGTTTTGATAAATAAATATAGAGGGGTATTGTTGGACGAGAACGGGGGAGAGGCAAGCAGCAAGAACCAGGGCCAGGTACCTCAAAGCTGTTCTAAGACAAGATGTTGGGTACTTGGATATGCAGGTGGCCTCTACTTCCGAAGTCGTCACCAGTGTTTCCAACGACACACTTGTTATCCAAGACACCATCAGCGAGAAGGTACCATTATAAATTAAAAATTAAATTAATCCATTCGTTCATTCGTCATCAATTTTGTTCTATTTGTGCGATTGCAAGCATTACAAGTAATCAGTCATGTCCAAAAAGACAGCTTTTCACGGGATCGTTAAAGCTAATTTTATTTTTACCCGCTTTGATGCATGTGTGTATACAGGATCAGTTTGCATGCTGATTTATAAGAACAAATGTCACTCTCTTCACTTTAACACTACTTTAATGCTATCAAAACCGTCACTATTAGATGATCAACATTAGGTGATGGGGTAGATTTGTCATCTATGAATAATATGGGAGTGTCACATCAAAAAAATAAAATTTATTAATATTAAATTAATTAAAATTAAGTAAAAATATAAAATAAAATAAATTTACTAAAGTAAAATGGTTAATAATTAAAAATAAATAAATTATTTTTTTATTTGATATTTTACCATGATCATTTTTAACTAGTAGGTGAGATACAAATTATTTTTTATTATTTTTTTCACATGGCTTAAAAATTAGAGTTAGGATAAGAAGTTAAATAAAATAAAATATTTTATTATTCATATCAAATTTTTGTTTAGTTATATATCTTGTTTTTAACTCATTTTAAATTATTTTTAATTGTATTTAATATTTTTTTAATTTTATTTTCTGATTTGATATTTTCACATAATCTATAAAATCGATTGCAAGTCTCTCACATCATTTTTGTTTGGTTGTTTTAAAATTGCACGAATAAAATTTAAAGGTTACAATTTTTTTATATTTAGATGTATTAAAATTTTGTTAAATGAAAATTTAATTTCAGTTAATGTAAATCTATATAAAAATTTTACAAAAAAATATTTTTTTTATAAAAAGAAAAAAAAGGATAAAATTATGGGAAACATGTGCATGTATACATGAGAAGGAATATTTTATTTTTATCTTATTTTCATACTATCCAACATGTGAAGAAAATATTTAAAACTTTCAAATTATTTCACCTCATTATTTTTCTATTTCTGATGAAACATTTTTTTATTTACATTAGTTTTATGTCAACCAAATTGAAAAATTACTTAACGGTGAATTCTCTAACGGTGTTAGTTTTAATGGATTAAATGGTGTTTTTCTGAAAATGGGAAGGCTATCATACAGGCCCAAGTGATAAATTTATTAACTCGAAGGAATTAAGTGATATTGCGGCTTGATTAGTAACTAGTTTAAAGCTAATAAAGAAAATTAACAACGAAATGAAATTGGAAGGTGCCCAACTTGGTGATGAACGTATCGACTTTCTTTGGGAGCTACATAGCGGCCTTCTTCTTGTCATGGAGGATGGCGTTGATAGCATTGCCCTTCCTCCTTGTGCTCCTCATCCCTGGCCTCGTCTACGGCCGCATGCTCATAAACGTAGCCATGAAGATCCGCCTCGAGTACAACAAGGCCGGAATCGTAGCCGAGCAGGCCATCTCCTCCGTCCGCACCGTCTACTCCTTCGTCGGCGAGTCCAAGACCATCACCCAGTTCTCCGCCGCCCTCCAAGGCTCCGTCAAGCTCGGCCTCCGCCAAGGCCTCGCCAAGGGCCTGGCTGTGGGCAGCAACAGCATCACCTTCGCCATCTGGGCCTTCATGTCCTGGTATGGCAGTCGCCTCGTCATGTACCATGGTGCGTTGGGCGGCACCATTTTTGCCGTCGGAGCTGCCACTACCGTCGGCGGGCTGTATGTGCAACATTTTCAACAAGTCATTATTGTGTAGTATTTATTCGATTGATCTCTATCGACATACATAGATTTATTGATTTATTTATTTTGTTGTTCATGTAGAGCTTTTGGATCGGGGCTCGCAAATGTGAAGTATTTGTCGGATGCAACCTCGGCAGGGGAGAGAATATTGGAGATGATCAAACGAGTGCCGGCGATAGACTCTTCCAACATGGATGGGCAAGTGCTGGAACGCGTGGCCGGGGAGGTGGAGTTTCGAGACGTGAAGTTTACCTACCCCTCGAGACCTGACAACATGGTGTTCAAGAGCTTCTCCCTGCGAGTGCCGGCGGGGCAGACGGTGGCGCTGGTGGGGGGAAGTGGGTCCGGGAAGTCGACGGCCATCGCTCTGTTGGAGAGGTTCTACGACCCGGTGGGCGGGGAGATAATGGTGGATGGGGTGGATGTGAAGACGCTGCAGCTCAAGTGGTTGAGGTCACAGATGGGGCTGGTGAGCCAGGAGCCGGCCTTGTTCGCAACCACCATCAAAGAGAACATCCTCTTCGGCAAGGAGGATGCCACCCTGGAAGAAGTTGAAGCTGCTGCTAAAGCTGCTAATGCGCACAATTTCATTACTCAGCTCCCTCAGGGATATGACACTCAGGTTAGTTACTTCAACAGCTATAACCATCTCTCTATTGATCTTTTTTGTTTACAAAACTGATCAGCAATGTGTTGATCATTAATTGTGTTGAATAGTTATAGTAAAATGCCATGCTTTAAGAGCTCATGCAGTAACCTACGCAAATATGAAGTGGAAAATACATGTATGTGTGTAGGTGGGAGAGAGGGAGTGCAAATGTCGGGAGGGCAAAAGCAGAGGATAGCCATAGCCAGGGCCATCATCAAGAGCCCACACATCCTCCTCCTCGACGAAGCCACCAGTGCCCTCGACACCGAGTCGGAGCGAATCGTCCAGGACGCCCTCGATGCCGCCTCGCTCGGCCGCACCACCCTCCTCATTGCCCACCGCCTCTCCACCATCCGCAATGCCAACACTATTGCCGTCGTGCAAGATGGCCGAGTCATGGAGACCGGCCACCATGACGATCTCATCCGCATCCCCGACGGCCTCTATTCCTCCCTCGTTCGCTTCCAGCAGATGGCCACAGACTCTTCAAAGTACGCAAGTGGCCAAGTCGGGGAAAGCTCCTTATCAATGACGATCTCTGGCAGTAATCGCTACTCAATAGCCAGCTCTGCCAACTCCTTCTCGTTTGATCATCAGGACGATGGGGATCAACCCATTGAGGATGAGAAGCATGATGATAAGAAGCAGCTGCCTGCTCCCTCATTCTGGAGACTGCTCCGGCTCAATGCGCCAGAGTGGAAGCAAGCCTGCGTCGGCTGCCTGAGTGCCTCCTCTTTTGGGGCGGTGCAACCCATCTACGCCTACATAATGGGGAGCATGATCTTCATCTACTTCTTGCAAGACCACGACGAGATCAAGCACAAGATTAGATCCTACAGTATCTTCTTCATGTCGCTGGCCATCTATGCCTTCTTGGTGAACATAGTGCAACACTACAACTTCGCCGTCATGGGCGAGAACTTGACCAAACGGGTTCGAGAGCGGATGCTATCCAAGATCCTCTCTTTCGAAGTCGGTTGGTTTGATGAGAAGGACAACTCTTCGGGTGCAATCTGCTCCAGACTCGCCAAAGACGCCAATGTGGTGAGATCCTTGGTCGGTGACAGGATGGCTCTCATGGTACAAGCGGTGTCGGCGGTGGCAATTGCCTGTGCTGGTGGGCTGATCATAGCTTGGAGGCTAGCTCTTGTGATGATCGCCGTTCAACCCCTTATCATCCTTTGTTTCTATGCGAGGAAGGTGCTCCTCAAGAGCATGTCCCAGAAAGCGATCAAGGCACAGGGCGAGAGCAGCAAGCTGGCCGCCGAGGCCGTCTCCAACCTCCGCACCGTCACTGCTTTCTCATCCCAGGACCGCATCCTCCACCTATTCGAGCAAGCCCAGCAGGGCCCCCGTAAGGAGAGCATCCGCCAGGCATGGTACGCCGGCCTCGGCCTTGGCTCCTCCCAATCACTCATGGCATGCACCTGGGCCCTTGACTTCTGGTACGGCGGCAAGCTCGTCGCCCAAGGCCTCATCTCCGCTAAAGAGATGCTTCAGACATTCATGATACTAGTCAGCACCGGTCGCGTCATCGCCGACGCCGGTAGCATGACCACCGACCTGGCCAAGGGAGCCGACGCCGTGGCTACCGTCTTCGCCGTCCTTGACCGATACACGCTGATCGAGCCCGACGACCCAGAAGGGCACCGTCCTGACAAGCTCGTCGGTCGGGTGGAGCTCAAGGACGTGCACTTCGCCTACCCTTCCCGGCCAAATGTGGTGATCTTCAAGGGCTTCTCTTTAGACATAGAGGCGGGTCGATCAACAGCGCTCGTCGGGCCAAGCGGCTCGGGTAAATCGACCATCATCAGCTTAATAGAACGCTTCTACGACCCCATGAAAGGTTGCGTTATGATCGATGGCAAGGACATCAGATCGTACCACTTAAAAGCCCTCCGAAAGCACATCGCCCTGGTGAGCCAAGAACCCACTCTGTTTGCCGGCTCCATCAAGGACAACATCACCTACGGTGTGGAAGAGGAGGGGGAGCCTCCACCGATGCAGAGGTGGAGGCAGCGGCGAGAACGGCGTATGCCCACGAGTTCATAAGCGGGCTAAAGGACGGGTATGAAACGTGCTGCGGGGACCGAGGAGTGCAGCTCTCGGGTGGGCAGAAACAGAGGATTGCCATAGCCAGGGCGATATTGAAGAACCCAGGTATACTGCTGCTGGATGAGGCGACGAGCGCGTTAGACAGCCAGTCGGAGAAGGTGGTGCAGGAGGCGTTGGAGAGGGTGATGGTTGGGAGGACGAGCGTGGTGGTGGCGCACCGGCTGAGCACAGTCCGGGACTGCGACGTGATAGCGGTTATGGAGGAGGGGATGGTGGTGGAGAAGGGTACCCACTCCTCCCTCTTGGCCAAAGGCCCTAAGGGCACCTACTTCGGCCTCGTCGCTCTCCAACACACATCGGCTACTACTCACCAAAATTGATGAATACTTTTCCATGGCTATTGATGAATGTCTATCTATTCTTACACTAGAAGAGCAAATGATAATGTACTTTGAATACCGAAGTGCACCACATACGTTACCCTACAATATTAGCTTTGTCTATATCCTCTGAATTCTTTAGTTACCATAACTTAATTGCATTAAATCCCTCCGTTAAACCAATATAGAACGAGGAAGATTAATGTTCTTATGATTTTTTTATTAAAGAAACTATAATAAATCCAATTTCATTTTTGGAGAGGATTGATTCTTTCGAGTTTATAATAAATAAAATAAAATTGCACCTTCTAATTGAAGTAAGAAAGATATGACCAACGTGAACGTTACTTCGGCATTTAGCAAGCACATGGCTTAGTGTCACGGGCCTGATTCAAGGACCCAAAATTTTTCGATCCTAACCAGTCCGCGCGGCGTATTCTCACCCGAGAACACCAGCCTAACACCAAGAATGCAACTTTGAAGAAACTACGGAAGCCTGCACGCCAACACCAACCTGTGTTCGGCCAACCTCAACACCCCGAGGTTGCTGCCTTCAACCTGTCGCTCGATCACAATGTGTTTGCACCGCACCAAACACTGACACAGCACTTCTGGCTACCGACACGCCTTGCCGATAGGCTGTTCCAGAAGTCAAACAGCACCACACGCTGCACTGCCCGATCGCCCAACCAGCAATTACGCGTCTTGGGTTCGTGCCGTCTGCCCTTGCTCGTCTCAGCACCAGTTCCCACAACTGGCTGCCTTGTAAACTTCGACCATGACCTAGGATACAGAAGTTCCCTGTCTAAACGCCAGCCAACAAGCAAAACACAGATTACGGGAAAACACTTCCCAACCTTATATCATTAACCCGATCATAAGGATTTTACAAGCACTCGAACTCTCCTCTCAAGCACTTGCTCGGCTTGTGGACAGCCCCCACAGCCTCGCCCCAATGTACCCACAAATACAAAGGCGCACACAGGAATTACTCCCCGAGTAACTCCTATCCCGATTGCCAACACAAGCAACCTAACAACGTGTACCTGGTTTCCAGCAAGCCGATGGAGTTCCAGCGCTCACCACGAACACCGGCTGCAGCAACTCCACGCTTCTTTCTCACCAGCCGCACCCCGCTGCTTTTCCTCACAAAGGAACACGCCTGGAATCTCAAGAACTCTCCTCCTCACCGGACTCGATTTCTCTCTTGATCCACTCCCACGTCTTTCCTTTCTGATCTGGTGATCTTCCTGGATCCACCCACCGGTGATCTTCCTGATCCACCTGGTGATCCTCCTCTGATCCACCCGATCTCTTTTCCAGCATAACCCCATGCATATATGCACGCCCCTTCTGTTTCAGATAACTCCGGATCCAGCATCTCTATCCACAAAGATCTGCAAATCTCACCGTATCCAGCAACCTAGCACCACACCACGTCCAGGTTCACCCCAACGGCCTTGTGGTTATCTTCAGAAGTCTGTTGCAGCCTTCACGTCCTTGGATATGCATATCAAATCTTCCACCAAGATACGCCCCCAGCATGAAGCTTCATCACAAACCCCTTGGCTGCACCGCTGGTCAGCCCGTCTCGCCCGCCGGCTCGACCCCAGCAACATCCAGACATGGTCCAACCTCCCTCAGCAATCCACCGAACATATGCTGGCAAAGGTCCACCACCATTGCCTTGCACCAGTCCTGCCGCTCGTGCATGCCCATGCACTGTCGCGCGCACCAGCACCCGCTCGCGCGCGCGCCTGCGCGCACACCCGCGCGCGCCAGCTCACGCGAACGTCCATGCGCGCCATCGTGTGCCCGCGCACCTGCGCGTCCACGCGCCCGCGCAGCAGCGCGCCTGTCGCTCACTCGTGCGCACACCTGCGCGCACGACCGCGCGCTCGCCCGCTACAGTGCTCGGTACTGTTTTCCAACACAGTTCCGCTATTTTGCTCGGTACTAGGGGTTGCTCGGCATTCTGTGCTGCACACTCGGCTCGGTAGCCTGCTCGGTCCACGGTTGCACCACAACCTCGATCTGCCGACCCAAACACCGATCAGCAGCAACTTGAGGTTTCTCGACCTGGACTCGGCCACATGCTCGATACACCAAATACTGACCCATGTGCCGACACAACTGCTGTAACCCGACGCCATGCTCCATCGCCATGCTCGGTTACTCGGCAGCCTCGTGCACCTCGGTTTGTAACCTGCAACTCAACACGGGTTAGCCTCGGCATGTTGTTTCCACCACTCGGATAGCCACCGCTACCCCCTCATGGACGCGGGAAACCTAGGGACAACACCCAAACCCTAGTTCCCGGCAACGCCCATGAATCACGGCTGTAACATCCTCCCCCACCAATGAGAGCCGATGTCCTCATCGGAAGTAAGGAATGCCCCCTTCAGTAACAAGTCGAATAACTCCTCCCACAGCACCGTCCCCGCTCTATGTACCAAAGACACGCCGCACCATGGTCCCAGCTCCGCCATTGCATCATCCCCGGTCCTGCTAGCCTCAGACCTCGCATGTACCCCCACACGCTTACATCGGCAATATGCTCCAGCCTCCAAATGACGAGTCCAACTCGCCCAAACAACTCCCCGTGGTCCTGAGAATTGCTGGCTCGAAGCATCTCTCAAGACTTTGCAATGCAGCTAGTATTTCAACTCCGACTGTTTTCCTCTTCCTCCATGTAAAGCCCTGCTGGTAATCAGCCCAACACGAACTCACCTCATCTAGTGGTTGTCTCTCTAGACAAGTGGAGATAGAGACGTCTGATTCACCTCCCAGCAAACCAAACACCGTAAGTGTAACCCTACCCTCGGATTCAGCACTTACTCCATCAGTCCGTCGTAGATCTGTAGCAGCCTTGGTCAGCCATGGTCGTGAATCCCCCATGAAGGCTCTAGACATACAGACCCTGTTCAGTAAGAACATTCCCTCGCACCCGGAAAGAACTGATCTTTTGTCGACACCTCACCGTCGTCAGATGGTACTCCCGACATGATGATCTCCTCGGCATCTCATCACCAGTTAGTAACTTCAACTGATGGAAGCGAGCTCTCGGTGTTCCACTCCAATCCCATGGACAAACTCCCTGAACAAGAGTATAGAGCTTACCCCTGCTCATTTTTAGCTCACTCTCGTAACCCCTGTAGCACTCCTTGAAGTCGTTGGCTACCTTCAAGAAATCTCCCTCCCGGATTACGGCAACATCGTCCAACTCATTCACGCCCAGCTGGACCACACGCACCTTGCCAACTCGCCCAACGAACTCCACAACGCGTCCTCTAGGTACCCACACCGATACCCGGGCTGGGGCCTTGGCCTTCACTACCAAGTCGTCGCAGCTTCCACCAAGCTGCTCGGAAGACAACACCCCCATTAGGGTTTCTGGCTCCATCGCGGTATCGACCACCTGCAATGTGGCAAGCAGCCCCACGCCAGACTCCGGATCTACTACCCCGGTAGGTTTGTTATGCCCCTTTACGAAGCATCCACTGCCTCCGGACATCACCATCACTCCACCCAAGTGTGGTAGCACACCTACATGAGCTGACACCAAGAAATTGTTACCGAGTATTACCTCAAAGCCATCAATTTCTGCAACCATGAAATCAGCTCGGCCGCTTAATTCCCCCGGGCGGATCTGAACTCCCCGAGCCACACCCTGAACCTGCTTCACCGGCGAATTCACAGCCTTCATCCCGGTAGTAACCCTCGATTCAGTCCCCATTGACCCGACACCTTTGTTGAAACAAAGCTGTGTGTTGCCCTTGTGTCAACCAATGCTGAAACCCGTCTTCCATTCACTGTCACTGGAACATACATCAACCCCAAACTCCCTCGTTTAGGCTGTTCAACCCTCAGAGCTCCTATCATCTGTAACGTCGACATACGAGCTGGCTCACTCTGAATCAGAACTTTCCTCGGCCTGCATCGCCACCATCTTCCCCTTCGGATTGTTCGGGCACTCCTTAGCCTTATGAGGTCCACCGCATGTGTAACACTGCAACTGCCTCACTTCAACAACCCGAGAATTTCCTGGTTCAGCCCTAGGAAAAACCCTCTTCCTCTCCTTTGGTCTCGGCTTGAATGATCTCCCATCACTCCCCACCGCCTTGCCTTCCTTGGAAACTCGGTCATCTCCACCCGGACCAGCAACAGTCTTCAAGTTTACTAGGGCATCAGCTGCACCTAATGCGGTCTGCAAGTCCTGCACCTTTTGCCGCTTCAACTCCACCTACGACCAAGGTTGCAATCCAGACACAAAATTGAAGAGTTTATCGCTTTCTGACATGTCCTGAATATCCAAAAGACATGAGCTGAACTGCTTGACGTATTCACACACTGTTCCAGTTTGTCGAAGCTTCTTCAAAGCCTCCCTGGCCATCCAAGCTGTATTGGTAGGCAAAAACTGATTCCTAAGTTCTTCCCTCATATTCCCCCAAGTCTCAATCTTAGGACGTCCAGCCTTCTCTCCGTCCTCGGTGCGTGTCCGCCACCACAATTTGGCGTCGCCAATTAAAAACATACTGGCCATCAAGACTTGCTTATGAGTAGGAATCTCGGTAGCTCAAAAATATTCCTGCATCTCCCAGATGAAGTTCTCCAGATCTTTTGATGATCGGATTCCACTGAACTTCATTGGCTCCGGCACCTTAAGCCTTCCTGGGATTTTGGCTACCTGGTCAGCAACAATGTGCTGAGGCTGGTTGAGTACTGCCCACCTCAGAAGAGCCACCTCTGAACGAATTTTCTCCAAACCTGCCCTGAGATTTTCCACTATCTCATTCATTCCATTGTCACGCACTGCACTGGATTCCGGTGCATCAGCAACCCGCTCGAACACTTCAGCTACGGTTCCCAACCGATTAAACACCGTGTGATTAGTATCTTCACCATTGGTCGGCCCTCCAACCAACACCTCCAGCCGTGCCACCCTCTCCCTGAGAGCATCAGTCGATCGTGTATCCATGTGATCGAATCAGCGAAAAACTGTTGAATGCGTATTGTCCCTCAATTGCACCTGAACTTGGCTCCTAAACGCAGCTCTGATACCCCTGTCATGGGCCTGATTCAAGGACCCAAAATTTTTTGATCCTAACCAGTCCGCGCGGCGTATTCTCACCCGAGAACACCAGCCTAACACCAAGAATGCAACTTTGAAGAAACTCCGGAAGCCTGCACGCCAACACCAACCTGTGTTCGGCCAACCTCAACACCCCGAGGTTGCTGCCTTCAACCTGTCGCTCGATCACAATGTGTTTGCACCGCACCAAACACTGACACAGCACTTCTGGCTACCGACACGCCTTGCCGATAGGCTGTTCCAGAAGTCAAACAGCACCACACGCTGCACTGCCCGATCGCCCAACCAGCAATTACGCGTCTTGGGTTCGTGCCGTCTGCCCTTGCTCGTCTCAGCACCAGTTCCCACAACTGGCTGCCTTGTAAACTTCGACCATGACCTAGGATACAGAAGTTCCCTATCTAAACGCCAGCCAACAAGCAAAACACAGATTACGGGAAAACACTTCCCAACCTTATATCATTAACTCGATCATAAGGATTTTACAAGCACTCGAACTCTCCTCTCAAGCACTTGCTCGGCTTGTGGACAGCCCCCACAGCCTCGCCCCAATGTACCCACAAATACAAAGGCGCACACAGGAATTACTCCCCGAGTAATCCTATCCCGATTGCCAACACAAGCAACCTAACAACGTGTACCTGGTTTCCAGCAAGCCGATGGAGTTCCAGCGCTCACCACGAACACCGGCTGCAGCAACTCCACGCTTCTTTCTCACCAGCCGCACCCCGCTGCTTTTCCTCACAAAGGAACACGCCTGGAATCTCAAGAACTCTCCTCCTCACCGGACTCGATTCCTCTCTTGATCCACTCCCACGTCTTTCCTTTCTGATCTGGTGATCTTCCTGGATCCACCCATCTGGTGATCTTCCTTGATCCACCGACCTGGTGATCCTCCTCTCTGATCCACCCGATCTCTTTTTCCAGCATAACCCCATGCATATATGCACGCCCCTTCTGTTTCAGATAACTCCGGATCCAGCATCTCTATCCACAAAGATCTGCAAATCTCACCGTATCCAGCAACCTAGCACCACACCACATCCAGGTTCACCCCAACGGCCTTGTGGTTATCTTCAGAAGTCTGTTGCAGCCTTCACGTCCCTGGATATGCATATCAAATCTTCCACCAAGATACGCCCCTAGCATGAAGCTTCATCACAAACCCCTTGGCTGCACCGCTGGTCAGCCCGTCTCGCCCGCCGGCTCGACCCCAGCAACGTCCAGACATGGTCCAACCTCCCTCAGCAATCCACCGAACATATGCTGGCAAAGGTCCACCACCATTGCCCTGCACCAGTCCTGCCGCTCGTGCATGCCCATGCACTGCCGCGCGCACCAGCACCCGCTCGCGCGCACGCCTGCGCGCACACCCGCGCGCACGACGCTCGCGCGAACGTCCGCGCGCGCCATCGCGCGCCCGTGCGCAGCAGCGCGCCTATCGCTCACTCGTGCGCACACCTGCGCGCATGACCGCGCGCTCGCCGCTACAGTGCTCGGTACTGTTCTCCAACACAGTTCCGCTATTTTGCTCGGTACTAGCGGCTGCTCGGCATTCTGTGCTGCACACTCGGCTCGGTAGCCTGCTCGGTCCACGGTTGCACCACAACCTCGATCTGCCGACCCAAACACCGATCAACAGCAACTTGAGGTTTCTCGACTGGACTCGGCCACATGCTCGATACACCAAATACCGACCCATGTGCCGACACAATTGCTGTAACCCGACGCCATGCTCCATCGCCATGCTCAGTTACTCGGCAGCCTCGTGCACCTCGGTTTGTAACCTACAACTCAACATGGGTTAGCATCGGCATATTGTTTCCATCACTTGGATAGCCACTACTACCCCCTCATGGACGCGGGAAACCTAGGGACAACACCCAAACCCTAGTTCCCGGCAACGCCTATGAATCACGGTTATAACACTTAGCTCGCATTGCGCACAATCATAAAGACTTCTACCAACGATTAACTCAAATCGGAGTACAAAGTAATATTGTTTTGATAAGTGGCGGTTTTTAAAAAAAACCAAAATCATGCATGTGTGAATCCAAAATATAAAATTATTTGCGTATGTATGTGCATGGCCTTCTTAAGACCGGTTAAATTAGTCAACAGAAATAATTAAATATTTAAGAGGCGATCATAACAAAATGGCCAGGGTCGCCACCATTTTTTTGTTGACATATTTAGTTCCATTTTAGGCGATAATGCGTGGAATTTCATCGTCCCATTTCACATGCTTAATCCGATCAAGAAGCCGGCGTCCACCCTACCATGACTATGTAAATTGGTTTTGGCCTAAAAACTACTCACACGAAGCTAATTACTTGAAATTTTTGCCGAAGAAATTAATTTTGGGCATTGTTTTCGCTTCTCAACTCTGCTCTAACTTGATGGAGAAGTTTTTCTTTTAAGTAATTAATTACTTGATCTCTTTTATTAATGCCCATAACTTGTTCTACATCTTTAACATTGTTATATACTTTACACGGGCCGAACCACGGAATTGATTGATTGCGATTAGATAAAATTGGAAAACCATATTTCATGACCCTAATTAGGTAAGATATCGATCAATGCGAGATTTAGATTATGAATAAACCTTATTTTTGTAAATAAATTTTTGTCCAATAATTAAATATATTATAATAATTTAATATATTAGACAAAAATTCTAATTTATTTTGACTAAAAACATAGCCTACTTGAAAAAAAGATATTTTATAATAATTTGAATTATCATTTTTAAATTTTTATTGTATTTTAATTGGTCAAATTCTCTTAATTTTAATCATATATCAATAAATTCCCTTTTTATTAATAAATAAAAATAGATTAGTGAAAAATGGTGTGGGTCCATTTTGCATCGACCAGTCTTCACTTTTTTGGACTTGAGCATATTGAAAGCTATGTAAAGATGTCAGTGAAAACGGCATTGCTGGTGATTTCTGAACATGGAGGGCCGCTCCAATCTTTTCCCATGACTATGAAAGGAATGATCCTTATTTTTTAAACGGCTACCCCTTAATTTCCATTATCAATTAAACACTTGCTTTTAATAATCTACACCTCGCGCGATTGCTGGTTTTTAGTGCAATCGTACGTCGTTTAGTTAGAAAGCAAGAGCTATCTTATAAACTCAAATTAACTATGCAGTGCATGTAAAAGCAAAAATTTTGGCTCCACGGAGATGGAGACGCCGTGCGTCTCCACCTCCGCTTCCCAGGATGATCAATGGTGGAGATATGCTGCGTCTCCATCGGCATCGGAGGAGCCAAAACCGGTTCCATGTAAAAATCCTCTTATTCTACGTAGATACGTGTGCCAATGCATGTATATAACGTACGTTTTCTGGTAATCTTGTTGTCCAATATGACATTAACATGAGAAGTAATTACTGAAAATCAATTTTCTTATAAACAATATGTTTATGGTGTTTTTTGGTATTCAGTAATCAGTATACTCACCTCTGAATGGGCCCACTCCGCTGCTAGCAATACATTTAGTTTGCAGCCGCTATAAGATTGCCCATATGAACAACATAGGACGAACCAGCTGGTGGGATCGATGGACCATTTATGGATGCTGATGATCACACTGGTTTGTCTCACAGTGCGGTACACCGGAAAATGAAAGGGGAAATCGAGTCAGAGTACTTACGATGTAGTAACTACTTTAAGCGACAAAAATATGGCGAGTAGAAGGGAAGAAGCATGGATCATGATTAAATGGAATCGAGAAGAGACGGAAAGAGATGGCAAAAATTAGAAAGCAAGAAAAGGATTGGCGTTGCTACCAAGCACAGATTCAAGTCCAGGTTGCCGAAGGGGTCCTCGTTGCATTCATCTGATCCGAACAAACGAGCTCCACATGGGGATGGATCCAAAATGTAGGCTATGTACATTAGTATTAGGCATTAGGTATTTGGTAGAAGAGGCATTTGATGGGGCAAAGGGTATTGTCCCAACCTCTCCCTCCCCCATTGTGGGTGAGGCCTGCTGGCAGTCAACCGGCAGACCGCATAAAATGGAAATGATCACGTTTGCCAGTTACCAGGATTAGCGTTCGATTCTTCCGCCAGGAAATTAAGTTGTCGTCATAATACTTGGTCACACATTCTTTCTCCTGACCTTGCTTCTAGCAAAGCCAAACAGCGTCTGTCATCTAATCAACATTTTTTGTGGGGATTTTATTTAATTCCACAAAAGGATGATGATATTAATAAAACTGGTAAAATCAAGTTCTAAATTTATCTATCTGGTAGATGGATTTTTTCCCCCCGCTTAGATATATGCAGTTACTATTTGTAGAATGTCCATGAATGAATGATAACAGAATACTGCTACTGTCCCGTGAAAGACAGCCACCGCGCGGCTGGGCCTGCTAGCTCGCCTTCCCCGCCCGCTCTCGTCCTCATCTCCTAATCATCCCATAGTTTTGCTCACCTTCCTTGCTTTCTGGTTGCTCGTGCTTCACTCATGCTACTACACTCTTTATTACTGTGTGTGGATATTAAGAGGAAGAGTATATATAGATTTTGATTGACGCCCGCTCCATTATAGCAATCTTAGGCGATCAAATTCAGCTGACACTTAGTACGGAGCCGAATCTACTGCTTTTCTACAAAAGCAGGAACTCTTTCTCGCTAGATTCATTCTCGGACCCTTCGAGCTCTCTCTCCTTAAAAGTTGGGACGGTTATTTGTGGATCGGTTATTTCTAGATATAACTACATGCAGTTATTATTTATGCCACTTTTTAATCTCCGCTTCTTTTCATCTCGCTAAACAAATCAGATCATCTTCACGACCTGCGAAAAAAATCAGAAGGTTGATCTATATAAACTTCTGTTTTATTTTCTTTTACAAGTTTTTGATTTTACAGGTTGTAATGTTTTATAATTTTTTTCTTTTCGTACCGCTATCAATTTTACCAATATTCTGTCTTTCCGTATCTTTAGTTTTCTTTTAAAACTATCTTTTTTGGATAATTCCTGTTTTAATTTCCTTTAAATTTTTTTAACTCTTTTCAAATTCATTTCTTCATATGAAGTTTCTTCCACGTGTTTTTTTCAAAATTACAAAAACCATTTAAAAGGAAATTACAAAAACAATTTTTTAAAATATTATTTCTGGCTGTCACTTTCTCATATTATTCAATTCAAAACTTTTTCTTTTTTTTTCCTAAACAAATTTTGGTGTTTAGTTTATACCATGATTTGGTTTTTTCATATAATTTTTTTAAAAATGTAAAGTCTATAGTTTATACTTCATAGGATATATTCTCATTAAAAAAATCTCTCCTTTTTTGGATAATTTCTGTTTTCATTTCTTTTTCCCTCAGTGTTTTAAAACTCTTTTCAAAAATTATTTTCTTCTTATGAAGTTTCTTGTACAAGTTAAATTTTGAATTACAAAAAAAATAATTTATACTTACATATTTGAGTTTGTTTTTTAAATATATTTTTTGGGTGTCGCTTTCTCTAATCTTGAAATTCAATTTTTTCTTTATTTTTTTAGTTAACAAATTATGGTTTTTTGTTTATAGAATCATTCTGTTTTTTTCATATATTTTTTAAAAAAATCTAAAGTATTTATTTTATAAGACATGCTTTCTTTTTAAAAAATCTCTCCTTTTTGGATAACTTTTCGTTAACTCATTACCTTTTTCTTAAATTTTTTAAAAAACTCTTTTCAAAATAATTTTCTTCATAAGAAGTTCCTTCCACACGGCAAATTTTGGTTTCAAAATTACAAAAAAAATTGTACATACATATTTGAAATTTTTTTAAAAAATATTATTTCTGGCTGTCGCTTTTTCTTATTTTGAAATTCAAATTTTTTTATTTTCTTCTTTAAACAAATTTTGGTTTTAGTTTATAGAACCATTCCTTTTTTCACATAATCTTCTTTAATACCGAACGTCTATTTGTTGTCTCTAACCGTCAATATTGTTGAATTCATTTTTGAAAAGAACTTTGTTTTGATCTAACAATGATCCTCACTTATACTATTTTATCCCAAATTTATGTTTTTTACTGATAATTTACATTTCAAGCATATTTACCAAAGAACGGTTCCTTTTTATTTGAAGATTCAAGTACTTTGTGCTATTTTCTTTTTTGGAAACACATATATTAATTTATAATGAACCATTTAAACCTGAACTAAAAAGAGGTGATATTATCAGTATCTTTAATAGAGAAAAAATAGAAAGGTAATATAAATTGACCTGGACCAAACAGTTAGCCAATAGGTATGCAAAATTGCTGCCGCAACCATGTGTATACTCCCTGTAATGACTGCCATTCAAACTCAATCCCGATAACACAAGCATTATTTAGCAAATATCAATGTTCAAAGTAAAATCAATTTAAATTTCGAATTATGGGGTTTGAATTGTATAGTTATAACACCTTCAATGAAAGGAGGTAAGATTGTTCCATTCCTGTTTATCTGACGATCATTCGCACTGTACCAATCAGGTCAGTAAAAGATGCTGTCAGAACATTATTTGACATGCTTGAGAGGACCATTTTGACACCAATGGTTACTACTGCATCTATATCAGCTTCTAATTTATCGGCTTCTTCACCATGGGGTTCAGCAAGCAAGCACGTATCACTTAACTTGCTAAATCAACACAACTAACTAATACGAAAATATAGAACTAGCTTTATACTTGGCAAGCCATTAAATTATTTGCACATTCTCACAAAAAAACATGAACAATAGAGAAGCTTAATCAGTTAAAATGAAAAAGAAGGGTTAACTTTTAAATATATTTATCAATCTCCGTTTTACTAAAGTAATATTAGCTATCAAAATATCGGTTTTTCACTTCTACATTTCAACCAAATAATTAATTTTTTTACTAACATATATAACAGTGAACAGTGTTATAATTCCGGTTGATTTGACTTCAAATACAAGTTAGTTGATATCATTAATTATAAGCAGGCAGAGAGGTGGTGAAAATAAATTAACCTGATCAAATCAACAGGTCTGCATATTTGCCATAACAGCCACGTATGTGCACCCTCTCTTCGCACCGAAATCCAAACTGAAGCCCCTAACAAGACAAGCATTAATTAACTAACTAATACATGTATTAAACTTTTCAGGTAAATTATCAAAGTAAAATCAATTTTAATTTGGAGGAGGTGTTTGGTTCCATTCGCATTTTTTTCTGAGAGCCATTCTCATTATATTATTCAAGTCAGGAACAAATACTTCTGGGTCATTATCTAATACTGGCGAATACACATGCATGGGAAGGTTTATGGCATTATGTCAACAATTTCTGCGGCATCTGTAACAGCTGCTACACTCATCACCTTTGTCACCATGGGTTCAGGAAGTGTACAGATATCGATGCTTCATTTAAAAGTAAACTTTAAAATTATTTTACCAATTATAAGAAGTTTGTGTTAAAAATTAAATTTTATTATCCATGCACATTTATAAAAATAATAGTAATAAACAACGATGAGTTAACATATTTTGTTCCAACGTACACTTGAGTAAGAGTATAATTTTATTTTCAGTTGTTTACTAGATGCTTTATTTTGATATGAAACACTCACCGTGAGATTTGTAATTTGAAGCACGGTTAATATTTGAGTATATTTACCTCATTATTTTATTTTGTTAATTTATTAAATGTCAACAATATTATATAACGAACAAGAATCATGATTATGATTTAAACATTAAAATTAAAATAACATCAAAAAATTAAAAGATAATAATTTTTAATCTCAACTTATACTTAAATATGAAGAATATATTAATATATTTAGGATTTTTCTATTTTAATATTATTTTTTATTAATTTTATTAATGACACATTTAGTAACTACGTACACATGTTTACAATATTATTATGTGTTTAAATACGTAGCAAAACTATAGTTATTCTTAATGATAAATAAGGTCCATATATATATATATATATATATATATACCTTTCATTTGAAATAAAAAATAAAAAAAGAAATTTTCCGTTATATATGATGAATATGGTCATTTTTATATATTTTAAATATTAAATTTGTCATTACAAAATTAACCACAAAATATGAGCGAACTACCTTTTTTAAATACAATTTTCCTAATAAGAGTACAAAAAAATGATTTACTTCATTTATTTTACTTATATTTTTTACTTAAAAATATCTTATCAATAATGAATAAAAAGTCAATAATTTATAGCTCTTATTCACAGATGTTTTATCATGATTTTTTTTTAAATGTATAAAATTTAAGCTAGCTTTTAAACAAACTAGGTTAGGTTATCTGTGACCTTCCGCACAGAAGATAAAGACACGACATGGTTGTGTTCCCAAGTTGTAGAGCCAACTAGTGAGCATTTAGTATTCGACTCGACTCAACTCGAAACTCATCATTTAAATGCTCGAGCTCGAATTCAACCTCGGATTTGAATCTTACGAGCCGAGCTTGATCAACTCGACTTGGTTATAACTCGAACTTGACTCTGATAAAATAATATAATAATATAGTCTTTATATTATATTATATTTTATTTATTTATTTATTTATTTATTTATTTATATTATATAATAACAAAGAAGTGAGATAGTTTAATATGGTAAGTATTCACCTTGATGACTTTAAGATCGTGGGTTCAATCCACATTGATTGCATCATTTTTTTGAGTGAGGTACTTTTGATTTTTAGTCGAGCCTGATTTCGAGTTCACGAAGCTGGATTCAAGCTCAAGAAAATTAAACAGTTTAAGTGTATTCGAGTTCGAGTCAAGCTCGAATACATAAAAGATATTTGAGTCGAACACGAGTATATATGTTTAAAACTTGTCCAATCTCGAGTCGAGTTTGAACGAATTTCAAACTATTCGAGCCGAGTTCGAACTTAAGTTAAGCTCGATTCGCTCATTTATTTAGCAGCCCCAAAGTTCGGCTTGCTGTCGTCGATGAGGCAAACTCTAAAACTAATCATCCTCAACTATGCGTCCGGCGGATCATCTACTGTGACTCCGACTGCAATGTCTCAACTTCAACCAACGGAAATTGTGAGAAGATGGCTGCTGCGTGTGGGAGAGGACGAGGAGAGGAAGATGGATAGTCGGTGTGGGAGAGGAAGAGGAACACGAGCTGTTTTCTTTTAGATTAAGCTTTGCATGATGTAAACGTTCTAGGGAATGATAAAAAAATACCGACAATAGTTTACGTGTACATATTCTAAATTGCGTGAACGTGCATGGTAAAGTGATAGGACAGTGTAGTATTATCTCCAAAAGATTTTTAAACAATTAATTACACTGCTCTAGATAACCGAACTATTATTACTTAAAATTATTATATATAAGCGTGTTATCTACAAAAAATTGTCAGGGTGTTACCATCTCGATCAAACTCGAATTTGTTCGTTCTTCAACTCATGTTCATTCTAGTTAAAACTCAATTCAAATATTGATAACTTAATTAAGTAGTATATATATTTTTTATATTGCTATTTACGTAAAATATTATATATATATATATATATATATATTCTAATAATAATTTTATATGATAATATAGTAATTTCATTTTTTAAAAATAAACTATTGGATGTGCAATTGAATTAAAATTAAATTATTTAACTTTCATTATTGATTTTATTTCAATTTATCCCAAATAATATATGTATGTAAATAAATATTCAAGCTAGTTCGTTTTCGACTCAAGCCCTTTTCAACTAGACTCGAACTAGAAATAAATGAATTGCACTCGTCTTGACTCGCTTGATTTACATCTCTAATTATATTTTTATATACAATCAATTAAA
This sequence comes from Piper betle, assembly GCA_033002965.1. Classification (NCBI taxonomy): domain Eukaryota; kingdom Viridiplantae; phylum Streptophyta; class Magnoliopsida; order Piperales; family Piperaceae; genus Piper; species Piper betle. Next base: position 106,100 of record JAURVB010001168.1, on the reverse strand, counting down.
AGATAATAAATTATATATTTTTAAATTTTAATGATAATGAATAATATAATAAGTTATTGGTTGATTGTGATATACAAATTATTTAGCTCAAACAACTTAAAGGTATTTACTTAAATATTTAAATGTAAATATATTAATTCATTAATTGATAATGTTTCAATAAATATTATAAGTATATTTTTTAAATTCTTTTTTAAAAAAATAAGGATTTAGCAAGTATTTGGTTAATAAAAAAATAAATTGAATTACTTGAAAACCTAACATTATTTGAACAATAGAAAACAATAAACATTAATTAAAACATGTCTTTATGATGATAAATACATATTATATATTAGTAAGGATGAGTTCAAGATCTATGTTATTTTTTGAGTAAAATTTTATAATTTTTAACTGAAATCTAAAATATAAGAAAATAATTTGAAGTGTAAAAAGTATATATGTTTAGGAAAAATATAATGACTCGGGTCAAAGTATAGCATAATAGGCTAAGTTATTTTTTAAAAAGATTAACTAAGTTGAAGATCTATAGTCTATTTTTACCTACTTGGTAGGTATTAGATGTGAGACTTAGTTAATAGATCTCATAATCCACCTACTTTAAGAAATTTTATCCCTTAAATTCTTACACATTGACACGTTATTAACCCTTGCCTATGACCTTCATTGGCCTATGAATGCACCCTAATCAATATTCTTAGTCCAACCCACTATTTAATATAGAGCCTAGTCCAACCCATTATCGAATATGTAACATATCTACTATCCCTAATCTAGCCCAACGTATAATACGGATGACTTAACCTATTATGCTACATTTTGGATTGGGTTGTTATAAAGAATTTATAATTTTATATCTTATGATAATTTTATCTGTTGTAATTATTATTTAAATGAGTTCAATAATTTTTTTGCTTTACAAAATATTATTTTATCTGCTTTACAATTAATTATTTTATCAGCTGTGATTATTATTTAAATGAGTTCAACATATTTGTAAAACGCAACTTTGATCAGATAATATTTTAATTTATTAACTATAAATTATTTACATTCACTGACTAGTTCCAAAAAGCAGAGGCTATACCTATATAAAATATCTAAATGGGGAATAAATTAAAAAATATAAATTTAATATTTGTGATTATAGTAAGTTTAAACATATTTTTTTATAAATATATAGTTATTGATGAAAAATGAAGACGGGGCATTACAAAATAGATAAGGGTTTTCGTATATAAATATTTATTATATATTTCTTATTAAATTTGCAGCCCGTTGCGCGGCGCGGGGTCTTATGGGCGAGCACATCCTAATTGTTGAGCCTGGAGGGAGGGAGGAATGCGCTAAGTTAAGTAAGGAGGAGATCTGCCGACAAGCCTCGGATGCGGGGCTTGAATTGGGTTCGGGAATTGGAACCCTACGATTCATTCATTCATGGAATCATGAGAGGTCGGTGAAGCTAAGAGCCATTTAATTAACCTGACAAACTGATGATGTGTTAGTGCGTCTGCCTCCTTCCGCATCCGTCCACCAATTAATTGATAATTAAATAATTAATAAATTAATTAATGAATTAATAGGAGCAAGAGGAGAGAATATGCTAGCCTTTTAATTCCCGCGTGAGGGGCAGGGCATTTGCAGCGGTTGCCCCCCTTGCACCATCATCACCAACCTGCTCTCAAATTTGCAAATCTAATCTCATTTCTTCTCCTACTTTTCGTCTCTCTCAGTCTTAGTGTCGGCCCAGCAAAATGCTCTCGTCGTTACGTCTGCGTGTTCTTTCGATGTCTACGCATTTCTCAACCCTCCACAGGAAAAGCAAAAAACTCTTTTAATTGATTGATGCAAAAGAAATGCGTGCGTAAGTGTTATGTATCAGTAACCAAACAGGGAAATAAGAAGGAGAAGAAGAAAAGAGAGGAGAAGAGGAATGAACAAAAAGGGGGAAAATTAAAAAATAATAATAAAATCCTTCCTCCATTAAATAATAAATAAATGAAAAAATAATATAGCATATAGCTAGTAGCCACGGCGTCGGTGCAGTCGGAAATTAAGTAATTCCGCCCACCGACGTCGCTCGCGCTATGCCGATGGAACCGCCTCCCGCCGGCGCTAACCGCCGCCACCCGTCGCCGGCGGATCTGAAGAACAAAGCCATCTTATGTCTCAACAAGCTCTCCGACCGAGACACATTCTCCATGGCGTCGGCGGAGTTGGAGACGATGGCGGTGTCGCTGTCGCCCGACTGCTACGCGCCCTTCCTGTCCTGCATCTCCCACACCGACGCCTCCCACAAGTCGCCGGTCCGTCGGCAATGCGTGCGGCTGCTCACAACCCTGGCCCGGACCCACGCCAACCGCCTCACCCCCTTCCTCCCCAAGATGCTGCTCTCCATCCTCCGCCGCCTCCGCGACGCCGACTCCTCCGTCCGCTCCGCCTGCGTCGACGCCGTCTCCGCCGCCGCCGCCTCCGTCACCCGCCCCCTTCTCCACCTCCTTCCTCAAGCCCCTCGCCGACGCCATCCTCCTCGACCAGGACCTCCGCCTCCAGACCGGCGCCGCCCTCTGCCTCGCCGCCGCCGTCGATGCCTCCCCCGCCGTCGACCCCGCCCACCTCCAGCGCGTCCTCCCCCGCTTCCTCAAGCTCCTCCGTTCCGACGATTTCAAGGCCAAGCCTGCCCTCCTCTCCGCCGTCGCCAGCATCGCCCGCGCCGGCGGCGCCCACAGCCCCAACCTCCTCACCCTCTTGGTCCCGGCGCTGGTGGACCTTCTCGGCAGCGCCGACTGGGCCGCCAGGAAGGCCGCCGCCGATGCGCTGCTGTCGGTGGCCGACTCCGAGAGGGACCTCATCGGGGACTTGAAGGATGCTTGCTTGCTCCAATTTGAGGCACGAAGATTTGACAAGGTACATTTTGGATCTTACAACTTCTTTTTTCATTTCATTTCTTTTTGGAAGCGAATCCCATTGTTACCCACACTAGTGATGTGCTGCTAACGATTTTGACAAATGCAGGTGAAGGCAGTTAGGGATTCAATGAATCGGATGATCGAAGCGTGGAAGGTAGTCCATGGAGGAGTTCCAAGTAATGATAATTCACATTCGGATCAATCCATATCGTCTTCTAGAGGTGTACATTTTTTATACCTCTCTACAAATTGATTTGTCGATTTTGCCATATTCAACGAATGCTGGTGGCAGAGTTCCTTCTGTTCTGAACATCGTAGTATCTCTCGTTTAAATTAAATTGTAATATTACTTCTTGTTGATTGTTGTCTTTGCGTATTTTCCAGAGAATGTTAGCGATGGCCATTTTCCTGGGACTTGCAAAAATTCCAACAATGCCGCTGGTTTAGAGTCTGCAGCATCAGAGCAGAACACAAAAACCAGTGTGGCCAAAAGATCAACGTCGCCTTTATTACACACCAACAAGGCTAGCCGCAAGAAATCAGCTTCCGATTGGAAAATTGAGATTGCCGTTCCCCAGGAGTCTGCTGGACCTAAAATCATCCGTGAAGACAACATCCAAACTGGAAAAGGAAGAAATTTGCAATCAAAGCTGGAAGTTAAACGTGTCCTGTTTGACAACAGTAGTGATGAGAAGAAGAAGCAGAAATTTGGTGGTTTGAAATCCCACTCTCGTGTCGTACCTCTGCAGGAGAAGGAGAGCACGGGATCTACAGCTGCAGTTGCCAATGCTACGGAAGAAGCCTATGCTGCTCAAAAAGATGGTGGTGATTTGTCATTGATCAGGAAACAGTTGGTTCAAATTAAGAACCAACAAGCAAGCTTGTTAGATATGCTTCAGGTACTCATTCTAAACCATATATGCTTGTTTATTTTTCAGCGAGAGCACCACCTATCTGTGTAACAGGAGTAGTAACCCTCAATGACCAAGAAAGACATGTTTGTTATGTGCAATATTTTCTATATCATGTAAGTATCTGTCAGTCCACGAATGTTATAACTAGAATATGGGCGTGTTCTCATGATATCAATCATTTCAATGTTTGTCATCTCTTAGAAATTCATTGGGAGCTCCCAGAGTGGAATGCGCTCGTTGGAAACGAGGGTCCGAGGCCTTGAGATAGCTCTGGATGTGATTTCTCATGACTTGGCTGCCTCAGCTGCCAGAACGAGTAGCTGTGGTAATAGAACAGAGAGTGCAGTTACATGTTGTAGATTACCTGGTGCAGACTTCCTGAGTTCAAAGTTCTGGAGAAGGAATATTGACGTGGGGAGATACTCCAACTCTAGATTTTCCACGTCTGTTGGAGCACCATCCTTTCTTGGAGACAACTTGGACAGGGGCAGATTTAAAAATCATGGGGGATTTGTGGTAAATCCATTAGCAGAAGTGTGCTCACAGTCGAGAAACGCAGAACCAACAACCGGGCCGAACAATCAACTTTAAGAGCTCTTATCCTACAGTTTAACTCGGCGAAGTTCGCGGTGGTGATTGATTGTATTCGTTTTATTGTACCGCGGTTGATCATGTCGCGCTAAGGTTATAAATTCTTTAACCTAATATTCTCTTATGGCTGTCAAGTCAATTTGGGATAAAAGAGGTGGCCGACATTTGCTGTGTGTGGATGCTCGCGATTATAAATTCTTTTACCCAGTATTCGCTTAAGGCTGTCAAGTCAATTTGTGATAAAAGAAGTAGCGGTCATTTGCTGTGTGTGTGGGATGCTCGTGATTATAAATTCTTTACCCAGTATCCTCTTGTGGCTGTCAAGTCAATTTGGGATAAAAGAAGTAGCCGACATTTGCTGGGTGTATGGGGATGTTCATGTCATTTGGCAGTTGAAGAAGATAGTCATGGAGTTTTCAGGAGGTAAAAGAATGTATGACGACGGAACCCTAGAAATTGTTTCTTGCAAATCGCAGAAAATACGAGTATGAATTCTTGTGACGAGAAGAAAAAACTACGAATTCTTGTGCTCTATGACGAAAAAATTGTTAGTTCATATGGACAACATATTGGAGGGAAACATTTAGTGTAAAAATACCTTTTTATCTTTTCTTTTCATCACCAACTTTAAAGAGATACGAGGGACGTCAATATCTCTGCTAGGGACACATTCAAATCAATGCTTGCCTGTGTCAAAACATATGTAGGAGATATTTGCATCTGGCACTCTCGGCACTCTCGGCACTCTCGGCAAATCTCCATCCTTGTATGTTAGCTTTCAACAACATTGTTTGTAGCCCACTCGAAGACCAAACCCGAAGCCAATTTATAGTTTACAGACAAGCTTCCTCTTAGCAATTTTATCTGCTCCTTCCAGTCTTTCCGATCCAAAGTCTGTAATCAGTTGACAAATGCCGGACAAATTGGAGCTGTGATGCAAATTGAAAAATGAAAAGAATAATGAAGACCAAAAATCAGATAAGCATATATATGACCATACAAGTACCAAGATTATTGATCGTTATAGATAAATACACATTAAAATGCAGATTTCATGACGTTCCATAAAAGAAGCGCATATTATAATGGGCAAAAAGTAAAGAAAGAAGGATCCACCTGGTCACCATCTTTGATTCCAAATGCTCGGATTGAGACCTTGTCATTGATAAGCTTCTTCCCTCGGTGACATAGACAGAAATAGCCCCATACAACTGACCTGTGAGAAAAACGACGACTGTGAACAGAGCATGGCACCATAGAAACCAACGTAATAAACACAGTGAAACTAGAGTTACACAGCAAATCAAAGGTTGGCCTTAAAAGATGTGTTAAATTCTTCATTTTTTTGATGCGTAAATGGGAATTGCTTCTAAACTTGCATGCTGAATGTCAATAACAACGTAATAATATGACAATTAGAGAGGTACTTCACGGCGTTATACGTACCAACAAACATTGCCCTCCCCTGTTACCTCTTCCACAGCAAGCCTCAGCTCCGCCACGGATGCAGTTTTTGCCACTTGAACTTCTAAACGAAAATCATACAGAAACATCAAAAAAAGCACACAATAAAAAAACGAAAGTAATGGGACGTTCTTCACAAGTGAGGACACCAGCTAATGATGATGATGTTACCAAATGAGGAACCGTCGAGCTTGGCCACAGAAAGGTTAAGCGGCTGCAGCGGGAGGCGATTGTAAGACAGGCCTTTCAACTGGGAAGGACGATAATTTCCAAAATAAATTGGTAAGCACTTTGGACGCATCTTCCACATCGCTACTCTTATGTGATTTTCCTTTCGACCCATATTGCATGAAGCGAGAAACAGAGATTTGTGGCCCCTCCCCTATACTAAATACTAAACTTCATTCCAACTCCCCCACAAATCAGTCAACTACTGACAAATCAGATACGCGAGTGCTAGTAGAGCAGAAGAAGAGCACAATGCACACTTTTGAAATCCGAAGAAGGAACACACAAACGTGGTTATCCAGCAGTTGGAATGTTCAATGTTATCTTGTTGGGAAGAAGAGAGAATATGGGTGCTGTCGGACAGACCCAGGAAGAGGAATGAAGAGGTTGAAGACGGGCTATGGCCGTTGGAGTGGCTTGGGAATCGGGCAGTTGTAACTTGTTACGTGTTTCAGTGTAACTGCCCAAGTTTGTAGACCGACTCAACGGGGACGAGTCTCTGACCTTGCAGGTGTTTTTTGAGTTCATCGGCGACAACGGTAAAATCCGGCTTTGAAGTTTGAGCCGATGCACCAGTCCCATGCCATTACGGTCGGCAGGGGGTGCTAATATCTGGATGGAGCTCGAATTCCCTAGTTGAGCACAACGACGAACACGACCACTCTTTTTATTCGACTTGACTCGAGCCATAATTTACATTGGATGCATTAATTTATATGTCTTTTTTACGTTGCCATTTGCATAAAATACAAAAATAATAATAAATATAATTATATTATAATAATAATTTTCATGATAACATATTGATTTTATTCTCAAATTAATTATTTAGCTTACAATTAAATCAAAATTAAACTAACTAAACTTTTATAATTAATTTTATCTCAAATTATACAATATATATATATATATATGAAAAATGCTCGAGTTTTTTACTCAAACAATTCGAATTTGAGCATGGTTAAACTTTACTCGACTCGCTCGATTAACATCTGTATATTACCCTCAGATATATTAGTCCCAAGATTATTCTCATAATTAATTAATTAATCTACACGGCATGAGGCGACGTAAATATGGAAATCATCTTTTTTAGGCTCTCAGGAGAGTAAATCATCATCAAATGGAAATGGTGGTGGTGAACAGTGACGAAGAAATGATCTTCAACCTTAAAAGAGATCACTTCAGAAATGTAAATCAAATGGAGCCAGCTGCGAGCCCATACAGAGGTATGTCTCAAAGGGGTCTCGCCAAAACTGTAGTACAACACCGCACACTGCCCATGCAGATGATGACTACATATAATACAAAGACAGAATCTTGCAATTCAGAAGCACGTATATTTCTCTCTGAGCCTGGACAGGAAGCATCCGCAGCCTTATCTGTCCGCAGCTCACGTTCTTGGGAATTCATTGATTCCTGTTTCTATGCGCATCAACCCTGCCACGGCTCGAAGCAATTTAACTTACAGATAGAGATTCAATCAACTAATATACCCATGCCTCTTTGCTGATGATCATTAGCAATTCGAATGAATGATCAACGAGAAAGGTCATCATTTTGTTTAAGGATAAGACGTACCGCCATCCCCCAAGCTAATGTCAAATGACCATATTGAGAATTAAGGTCCTGTAAATCAGCACGGTACAGAACTACCTACAATGCTCCATACCCATGTTAAATGGAGAATCCTTCACGTTTTTTCCTGGTGGAATGAATGTTTGACGGGCCACCTCCGACTTCTTCTTTTGCCGACTAGTCTGCGATGAACGAGGGTGATATGACAAAATGGCCAAGTCACTGAGATCTTGCAAGGGTGTTAAAACTTTCACCACCTCATCCATTGAAGGGCGAGATTTAGAATCCCTGCCAAGGCAGTTGCAAGCCAATTGTGCAACCTTCTGAGCTCCTTTGATGGAATAATTCAGCTCAAGTCGAGGATCAACTATCTGATAAAGATTTCTCTTATCTCCTAAATATGGCCTCGCCCACATGACCAGGTTTTGCTCCCCAGTGGGTCGGTTCTTGTCCATGGATCTCCTTCCAGTTAAAATCTCTAACAGCACAACACCAAAACTAAAGACGTCGCTTTTCGATGTCAAATGGCCTGCGGGACATTGAAAAAGAAAAAGCAAGAATGCAGAATAGGCTTTAAATTAGAGGTTATAATCCATTAGAAATGGTGAAAAAAAATGCCCACAAGATGCTAATAGCTTTAGAGAATGTCGAGCAAGCACGGGCTGCTAACTTAATAGATAACTTGATCTGCTATTAGCGTTGTGAGGGTTGCTCACCTGTCATTACATATTCAGGGGCTGCATAACCATAGGTGCCCACTACCCTTGTAGAAACATGGGTTTTATCCCCCTGAGGTCCAGCTTTTGCTAGACCAAAGTCCGAAAGCTTTGCATTATATTCCTGAAAAGAGAACAATCAAAATTCTCAACAGTGAAACATACACGAAGATGAGTTTTACAATCCACAGATCTTGAAAACACAAGAAATACTGACAGAGTCCAGAAGAATGTTGGATGTTTTAAAATCTCTATAAATGACTGGTTCAGGGCCCCCATGGAGAAATGCCAACCCTTTTGCCGCCCCAAGTGCTATCTTCATCCTACTAGACCATGGTAAAGGAAGAGGCCCTGCAATGATACAAGTTGGTATCAAGTATCAAAAATAGCGAAGTATACTATCAAGACCATCGATTTAAAAGATAATTTTCAATCAAAAAAGTAATGCAAACTCACTTCTAAACAGATGATTTTCAAGGCTTCCGCGGGTCATGAATTCATAGACAAGAAGTCTTTGATCATCCTCAATGCAGTACCCAATAAGTTTAACCAGATTTGGATGGTGAAGTTGGCCGAGAAAACTAACTTCAGCCTGCTAAAAAATTAAGAATTAGAGAGGATCAAAGAACTACACGTGAATAGAAAGGCTAAATCTACAAAAGGCATGGCATAATTTACCATAAAAAAATAGCCAAATGAAAATCACAAGAATTTAAAGAGCCTAGCAAAATGACTACCTACCACCCATTCCCTATGGCCTTGTAAAGCATCAGGCTTCAAGCTTTTTACAGCAACCGTGACACCGGTACCAGGTTTAGCAGGGGCTGTTCCATTTTCTTCTATCCATCCCTTGAAGACAAACCCAAACCCACCTTCCCCAAGAATGCTATCTGGTCTGAAATTACCAGTGGCGGATTTCAGCTCTTGGAAGGTAAACTGAAGTAGTTGTGGCAATTCTTTCCGTTCTGATTTTGATGGATGAGTGATGACACTAGCAATTTGAGCTTCAGTTGGCGCACAGAGCTCTCTGTTGCTGGCATTGAGGTACCGGGTCTCGGTTGCTGTTCATACAAGAGAAAGTTTAGACATTTTAAGCGTACGAAAAAAACAAATAGAATTAATTACTTATGATATAATCAATAGACATTTAAAGGTACCGGGTCTCGGTTACTTCTTTAGTATGTTACGAGCAGGAGGTAAAACACTGATATCAGAATCTTCAAAACAATCAACCATAAATCAGACATCCTAGACAGCAGTCGCCTCAAAACAATCATACGATCGCCATGCCCGACATTGAGAAATTTTGCATCAAAACTAATTGCACCAACCCCCACTAATAACGCCATCCTAAGTACGTCTCAAGAAAAGTGAAGTAAGGATTCTGAAATAGGTAATACATTTTCTTACTCTGTGACAGACTTCGAATCGAAACAAGCAACAATCGCAGATCATTCAAAGTATAATAATAAGAATAAGAATAATCAAGCTTCGCCTAGAACAATTGCAACAGCAGACCAAGTTGAAGCCGAGCAAGTATCAAACAAGCCACCTTAGAGAAGAACAAAAAGACAAAAAATATAAGGACCTGCATCATAGACGAGACTAGTTCTAGGGAGGGCGTTGGCTGCTGGCCTTAGAAGGGGAGGACTTGCAGGCACCCTTAACACCACGTCTGACAACTGCCCAGCAGCCACACTTACAGTCCATACTTCAGCCTGCAGGAATAGGATCCACCTCCCCTCATTGAGTCAGAGCCAGAAATGCACCAACGAGCACCAACCCAAATGAGGACAAGGGATGAGGATGAAGAGGAGCAACGCAAAGGACGACCTCCATGGCAGGCGAGGGGAGGCAGAATACAATTAGGACGGAGGAAGGAAGGGAAAGGAGATGTGGTGGAGGATGGAAAAGGGGGACTGGGAGGCATAAAAAACAGTCAGCAGCAGCATCATTCATAGATATATATTCTTTTCATTTCATGCCCACTCAAACACAAAAATTCTCTCATCTCCATCACTCTCACTTTGGGAAAAGGTGAAAAAGCAATCGTTGGTTTGGCTGGTCCTCTTCTGCTTACTTGCTTTGTCTCTTCGTCTTTCCTTCTTCTCCAAGTGGAGTGCAACTGCTGCTCTGCTGCCATTTGAGTATCTCGGTCCTTGCTCATGAATTGGACCTCATTACATTGCCATTCACATGTCTGAGCTTGTTTAAGCTGCGTTTTAATACAAAAATTAAAAATTATAAAAAAGAAGATTTTATAAATTTATATTATTTTTTATGATATATATTCTTATTAATAAAAATAAAAACTCAATATTGACATGAAAAAGAGAACTCAATATTGATGTGAAATTAAAAGTAAAAAGATTAGCTAATTAAAATTATATATATATATATAATGATAAAAATATTTTTGGTACAAGGTCACGGGTTTGAATCTCGTTAACTTTAATTTTTTAAAAATAAATATAAAAATACCTTTTACGTCAAAAGGTCACAAGCCAACCCAACGAGCAGCAACTTCTATTTCTTATAAAAAGAATCTGTCTTGTTATCTTTAAAAAAATTAAATAATTATAATTTATTTTTTTATTTAAATAAAATATATCTTAAAAGTCAATTATAATTTATATCTAACATATTAATTTATTACAATTTATTTTGTTATTCAATGAAAATTTATATATAAAATTAAAATTTGTTAGGTGTAGGTCATGCATGTTGCGATATTTTACCTAGTACAATTAAAATGATACATTTAGGTATCCAAAGCTGAAAATTCTTCCACATTGGAACTTGTTTTGTTTTTAATTTTCTGGGATGGATACCCCGCCCTTCCCGCGTATGGAAGTGAAGGCTATGCGACGGTGGGGAATCAGGCATTAGATGAGCATCTACCCGGTCAGTCACGTTCAATTAGAAGCTTCTATAAATGGCTGGGTATGATATTTTCCCTAAAACATTTTATCACCATCAACATGTATATACTTTCTTAAATTATTAGATCGATGCCCTTAATATGAACTTGCCCTTAAATATGAACTCTTTAAGTCTCGTTTCTCCTTGCAAATGAAAAAGACAACAAGAAATGAGTTTCTTTTAACCGTCCAAGTCCTGCCATCAAATCTGGCCAAGTATGAGGCCCATTCCCATATACACCAGCAAAGCCTGTATACCCTAAATGACCGAAAGTTCACGCATTTCTCAACGTTGTTGTATTCTGCATGAAATTTGTTAGTCCCCCCAAGACCCATAAGAAGGAACTTTACTTAGGTTTGAACCCACAACCTTGAAGTCATCAAAGTGAATACTTACCATCTTAACTATCTTACTTCTTTGTTATTATATTTCATATATATATATATATATATATATATATATATATATATAATATAAAGACTATATTATTATATTATTTTATCGAGTCGAATTCGAGTTACAACCGAGTCGAGTCGAACACGACCTTGCTCAAGCTTGGCTCGTAAGATTCGAATTCGAGTCGAGTTCGAGTCGAGCATTTAAATGTCGAGTTTCGAGTCGAATCAAACCGAATGCTAAATGCTCACGAATTGGCTCGCTCAATTAACAACCTTATTGATCATCTTACCGGCCAATGATGTGCCCATTTCCCTCTATTTCTGTTCAACCAGTTTTACCAGGCTGCAAAATGATCGAGCCTTTCCAATAACAATGGTGCTACAAACATAAGGTGGTCGGGCAGTTTTCCTGATTTGTGCTGTGGATTAAGTTGGAAGTAAATTGAGTAAATGGTACTACTTTACCTTCCAATTGTAAAGAAAGAATCCTACTGTAGCGTGTGATGTCAACAAACCTTTATCTGACGCGGTTTGTTTGGAGGAACCCAATTCACCTGCTTTCCCAATACGAAGAATTCTTTCTCATATTTATTTATTTGCCTCTTCCCTCAATCTTCATGCACTACTTTCGTCTTCTGCATTCATACATACAGCTTCCCTCCCGCCTCAACCATGTTGGCCATCACATTATTGCCTTTACTCTTCGTCGCCGGCGTTTTCCTCTATTGCATGGCTCCCAACAGCTCCAAATTGTCCTCCATACTGGCCAGGCTCTCCACTACGATTCTACCACGCTGTCTAAGACCAGCCGCCCCTGCCACTGCCCAGAAGGAAAGGAATAACATCAACGAGACTGGCCTCAAAATGGTATTCGCAACATTCGACAAGAACGGAGATGGGTTCATCTCCAAGCAGGAGTTGCAGCAGCTGCTGTACAGCTTGGGCTTTTCCGGGGCCGATCAAGATCAAGCGGCCAGCATGATAGACAGCTTTGATACCAACCATGACGGACAGATTGACGCCCAGGAGTTCAGCTCTATCTTCGAGTCGTTGGTGAGGGATGAAGGGGAGGTCGGGGAGGGGAAGTGGGTGGAGGATGTGGAGGACGCCTTTGCCGTATTTGACAAAGATGGAGACGGACTGATAACAGTGGACGAGCTGGGACTGGTATTGTCTTCCTTGGGTATTAATCATGGGGTTGATGCCCGCAGGAGCATGATCAACAAGTTTGATCAAGATGGAGATGGTAAGATTAATCTGGCAGAGTTCATACTCATGATGCAGACTTCCAAATCTCTGAGTGCTTCCTCTTAGTGGACTTTCTTTTTTTCTTTTTCTTTTTGCATTTTAGTACTAAAATTTGATGTAAACAGTTGCAATTTCAATGCGTTGAAAAAAAAAGTAAAAGAAAAAGAAAATGAAAGACACCGCACTTGAACCTGTTTTACTTTACCTTCAAAAAGCTCCACCATTCTCACTGTGTACTTGATTATTTGGAGATCAAGGCTATACATGGTTGCTGAAAGTCAGATTAGTGGAGAAAACCATCTCTGACTTCCCTTATTGCGGATCTCTTGGCACTTGTCGAAGGACCACTTACTTTTATAACTCGTTCAATTGCTCCACAATTACAAATAACAGTCACCAAGAAGCTCAAACATCCCATGTCAACCCTTAATCGAGCTCTTTGGGACCCTCCTTCAACATTCTAACAAAAATTATAAAACATCTACAATAAGAACGAACAACAAAGATCATAAAAACTCATAAGAAATGATGTAGGATATTGCGAGACCTCCTGGATATGGGATAAAAAACCCGTCATTACCTGCCATGAAACCTCAATAGAGAAAAAACGAAGCATGGTCCGAGGCCCCTCAAAACAACGAGAAGGGATTTATGGAATAAAAAACCTCCCGTTATAGGTTGTCTCGCAGCCATTTGAAGGCACCGTTTGCAACAGATCTGCAAAGGAGTCAATAACATCACATATAAGCCGCTTATTCTTACAAATAACGAGAAACTTTTCATTCTTCTGAGCAAGGGAAAAGTGTAAACGTTACCCGGCAAAATTTGTTAACTTTGTCCACAAGTCATCATCCTTCTCTTCAGCTTCTGATTTTTCAGCTTTATCTTTATCTGTGGTCTGGACTTCCAAATTTTTAACTGAGATATAAATAAGGAAAGTCAAATCCCTTTTCCTGAAGGAAAAAACAAAAATGTTTCTCTCTTAACAAATAGAAAGAATCCCCTAAGGAATCTTCAAGAGCGGTATGACGACGAATTCATATCATGTAACAGATGTGACCATTATATAGAGTCTTGCAAACAAATAATATAGGAACTTTTCTATTCAGACAACACAAAAAGAATTGAATAGATGTTGATCAGCATTCTGTCAAGTTCCATCAAGTGCTGTGGAGAGTAACATTCTAACTATATGCCTTAAACAAAGTTAATTTATCTAGTGATGGATTCCATCACACTTCATACCAGAATGGCCATACAATCTACCAGCACCGCTCATATACACTTATTTAGAAACTTTGTTTTCCCATTCTGATTGTTTGTTTAGACCAACTAAGGCAAAAAAATGAATGGAAGCCACTTAGATTTGCTTACTTTGCTGCTGCTGTGCAGGTCGGACTCTTGCACGATTACCAGACAAGGTACTTAGAGATGCAAGTTCCTCAAGCAACTCGCGTTCCCTTCCACTACAACATAAAAACAATATCTTTATTTATAACTGAAATTTGCAGAAAAGAAGCAAAGCAGCAGGACAGACACTTGTAATATAACATGGACTGAATACTTGTATATTTTAAAAACAAATGAATTAAATTAGGCAAGTGCAGTCAGAGCATTAGTTTCACAATTAGCTATCAATAACCTAAAGGGCTCACAAAGCTATCTGAATCATTCAGACAACTAAATATTTTGACACATGAATTTCATTTTGTTGAAGTATCCATTCCACGCTACCTTTTCTACTTAAATGATGAAAAATTGGTCCATCCATACAGACTTTAACAGCAATATGCTACATGAATCAGATTAAAGAAATACTGTGCATTCACAATATGACTAAAAGCGGCAACCTGATACGTTTCGGTATAGTAACTTTAACTGTGAACATATGGTCTCCACGTATTGAAGGTCTATTTAGCTTCGGTACACCTCGTTTTGATAACACCAGCACATCTCCAGGTTGAGTACCTGGGGGAATTTGTAGTTCAGCATTTCCATTGACTGTCTTCACCTGCTAGAAACATGTTTGGTCAAAACACCATTAGACAAAGAAGGCTTAACAAAACACAGGTCAAAATGTTAGGTAAAGAACGGAATTATTCTGTATTAATGAAGCAAAGTCCTCGGAAGAACTGATTGGAGTCATGTCCAAGATCACATATTCCCATTACATAATACTATTAATGCAAGAAAGTTGTGATATTTTTTTGGAGTTCTTGACCTACTGAGAAGAAACTGCTCCTGAAAGAAGAAAGAACAGCAACTGTGTTTTACCAAAGTACCTTAATGACTGCTCCTAGTATTGCATCAGTATAGTTTATAGAAACAGTTGAAGAAAGATTTATGCCATCTCTTTGGATTTCTGGAATTTCCTCTACATCAAGAGACACATAAAGATCCCCATTAGGGCCCCTGTTGAAAAAGAGAAAATATGTTCACGAACAGACAACTTTAGCTGGATAAGAATAAAGTTAAAGGCTGATGATTTCTCTTAAAAATAGAGAGGAAATATTCAGACCAGTAAAAAACCTAAAATAAGCACCCACACCCCATACTACATACACTTTTCAAAATTATAATAATTCCCTATGTTATTTGGAAGCCACTAGATTGCTTATAGCAGAGAAGATTCTTGGAGCATTTTTTTTGTAGATCAACATTTTTTTTTTACAAATAAACATAGATATTTCAAAAAGCAAGTTAAAGTTGGAGCAACCTAACCAAAGGCACTTTAAGTTAAAATTAAAATAGTATGTAGGCAAACGAAAAGGAACATTTTATTGCCAAAGAGAATACTCATGACTTCACCAAACATATACAAACATTAATTTTTACGTACTTCAATGCCCACCCATGTAGTATCAACCATAAAGCTTAAGTTAATGGCCACCGTACCCTTTTGGACCAGCATCACCCTCCCCACGAACCCTCAGAGTACTACCTTTGCTGACTCCTGGAGGAATTTTGACTTTGATATCCTTCTTGACCCGAAGACGCCCTTCTCCACCACACTTGCGGCAATATTCAGAAATTATTTCACCATCACCTCCGCAATTTGGACAGACTGATACCTAATGTTAAAACTGAGTTAAAATTAAGACACTACAGATTCCTAAAAAATTTCAGCCTTGTTATTTTTTCTAGCAGAAAAAGAATGATCTTTCTACGACTACTTCAAACTGCAGGGTACAAGATTTCTCTAAAGATGAATTAAATTGTATGTACGTTCCTCAGTTCTCTTTGCAATTACAGCTGAAATTTTATGGAAAACACAGGAAAGGATCA
Source organism: Piper betle (assembly GCA_033002965.1). Classification (NCBI taxonomy): domain Eukaryota; kingdom Viridiplantae; phylum Streptophyta; class Magnoliopsida; order Piperales; family Piperaceae; genus Piper; species Piper betle. The sequence goes on along the minus strand of JAURVB010001168.1, from coordinate 89,847 downwards.
AGTCGTAAGTTGTAGAAATGGAGGCATATGCACATATTACCTGCGAGAATAAACCAAATGGAGTCTGCTCTGTTCGCATGACCTGACCTCTGCCACCACAGGTAGTGCATATTCTCATTTTTGAGCCAACCTTTGCTCCAGTACCAGAACAAGCATCACATGTTTCCAGATGAGACAGCTCAAATTCTTTCTCTGCTCCAAAGATTGCCTCAGAAAACTCCAAAAACAGGTCATATCTGAAACATTTTGATGCCAATTCAGTTAGTATACAGAGCCAAATTCATTTGATTGCAGGTCTGTGAAAAACCCAATCAGTGTAATACGATCAGTGTCAACTAAACATCAGATAACAAAGCTAATGAATTTGTAATGCTAATGAATTTGTAAACGTAAAACATTACAAAAAAAGCTTATTTTTTATTCTTGAATTTCAAGGTCATCTTGTGCACAACATGAAATGAGATTGAGATTTTCAAAAAAATAAAACACAACTGCAAATGAGTAAAATCTCCTCCCACAGGGAATTTGACACCCTGTTGAGACCGAGTTGAGTTTAAATTTGCTTCAATTGCAAACCGAGCATGTAAACAACTTAGCTAAAGCTTGTATTACACTTCGGATTCGTGAAAAACCAGATGAAGCATGGTGTAAAACGGGGAAGAAATCATGTCATTTACATTGAACTTTGAAACACAAACAACAATTAACATTTCTTTGACTTTTTGTGTACCATGGGAGAATATTCATGAGTCACAGCACCTTTTCATCATAGTACAGAATTTTAAAACTCAAACTCACCGAATATCTTCACCCTTTAGGACAGTAGACCGACGACGTGTTCTGGATCCAGTCTGATCCATGTTGGCAAAACCTCCCATGCTAGCACCAAAAAATGTCTCAAAAAGATCGAATGGGTTTGTCTGCAAAAAAATAATTACAATCTATAAATCAGCAAAATGACAGTCATTTTATGAACTTAATTAAGAATATAGGTGATTTCATACAATGTCATAAAAAAATTAAATAATCATGATCAAACAAAGCGAGCATAGGTTCCAATGCGTCAACAATGACATCCAGAACAACCTTTGGGGTATAGAGGCCATGATGTTCCAAATAATCTGCATTAGCAACCTTACTGCGCGGTTTAAACACTGAAACTTTGACCACTGGAGATACTATAAGATAGATTAAGCTACCGTGTAAGCACCAGCAGCGCCTCCCATAGTGCTCTTCACTCCAGCTTCACCAAATTGATCATACAAGGATCTCTTCTTATCATCTGAAAGGACCTGTATTACCATACTTCAAAATTCACAAAATAATTGTATTAAAGCGAGAGTAAGAAGTAGTTTTGACATGAAAAAAGGATTTATGATTTTTTTAAAAAAGTAAAATATTGTGCCATCATTCGCGAGAAAGAGTGCGATGTTAAAGAAAACGGATACCCACGCCAAACTTGTTTGTGTTTTCGTCTCTGTTGGTGTGTCAAAACTAAACTGCTCATGATTACTGAGCACATACTGAAAGCAGAAGCATGGTTCACACAAGCAGGCATACCTCGTACGCAGCGCTGATTTCTTTGAACTTGTCGGTGGCGCCGGGTTCCTTGTTAACATCAGGGTGGTACTTCACAACAACAACAGGCACAAACAACAATCACCACTATTAAGTCAGTAAACGAGAATAAAACAGAAGGAAAAAACAAAATGGAGGAATCGAAAGCAAGCAACCGCAATAATCTTGCCAAGTTCGAACAAGTGAAAAAGAAGAATCACCTGGCGGGCCAGTTTACGGTAGGCGGCCTTGATCTCCTTGCTACTAGCCGACTTGGGAACGCCGAGAGTGGTGTAGTAATCAGCCGCCGCGGCGACCACGTTCGGAAGCCGTCTACGCACGGCGGACGAGGCGAACCTGGCGCTCCGCCGCCGCCGCCGTCGGAGGCGGAAAGAGAGGAGTGGGAACTTGCCGCCGCCGACGGGAAAGGAGGAGGAGGAAGAGGCGAAATTGGGGGTGTTGGGTGGTAAGAGAGGGAGGAGACTGGGGCGAGGGAGAAGGCCATCGACTCCGAACAATGAATGGACTTCGCGAGTGATGCTACAGGAAGAAGAAGTAGTGCACAGAATAGAACCAATCAACGGAGAGGGAAGAAGAAGAAGCAGGCTTTGAGGGGGGAGGAATGAGAGAATGGGTATGGCCCAATCAATCACTCGGCTCTGCTCTTTGCACTAAAAAAACCCAACAAGGTTCCATATTTTAAGGTTTGATAAACCAAAAAAAGTCAATCTTAGATTCCTTGAAGTATATATTTATTAACTTTTTTTATAAATTCAAGTATTTGCTTTACTTAGACTTTGATCTACCTTTTATATTAAACTAACTCTTAATCGAGAGAAGCATCAACACAAGTTTAATTCAATTCACTTATGATATGATGAAGAGCGAGTAATACTATATTTACGATTGGTAATGTCTTTGCCTGAACATGTGGCAACATGGATACATGCATTTAGTATATTACCTAATTAACAAAAGAATCCGAAACATCAATGCTATCATTACTTCATAAATTATATTTATATTTTTATGATTTTTTTGATAAAAAATAAAACTACTCGCTTTGAAGCAGCCAATACAGTGTTGAACAAGTTGGGTGTCTTTTTTACTATTTTAGCAGACCACATCAGTTTCCTCTCTAAACTAAGGGAAACTGAACAAACCATACTGTTACAGTCTTATATTGAAGAAGAAGAAGAAGGAAGAAGAAGGTCCTGGCCCTTAACTTGGTTCTTGGGTGGAGTGGGAGTCGGGCATTGAGAAAGACGGAGAATTGACGTCAAACATGTCTGCTATAGTCTGCGGGAAGAGATCTTTCTTCCATTTTTCTTCTGATGTAAATGATGCAGGCTCACGAGGTTCAAGACTTCTTCAAGCTCTTGAAAAGCCCATCATAGCTTGTAGAGGAGTTGATGCATTACAAAACTTGCAAAAGGTTCTCTCAATTTATATGGTTCTTTGCGAGTGATCTTGAGCCTTTTACATTCTCTAACCCATTCACCATTTCAGTGTATTCAGGAGAATTTAATGTTAAAGGAGCAACTTGAAGTACTCCTTCGAGACAATATTATTCTCAAGCGTGCAGTAGCAATTCAACATGGACGCCAGAAAGAAATTGACAAGAAAAATGAGGAGGCTCAACAATTGAAGCTGTTGTTATCTCAATGTCAGGATCAATTAAGAACACTGGAGGTAATACGTAGTTGATGAAGGCTCCAATTATGTGAATCTCTCTTCAATTATACCTAGTTGACATCCTCCTAACTATTTGAGGTGGCTTGATCCATTACCAATTTTCATTTTGGTTTAAGTCCAAAGCCTACACATTTGATTATTTTTATCTCTCAATGATTGAAGATATGCACATGGAGAAATATAATAAAGTCAGAGCTTATAGGATCGTTCCTTATAACACTGCCTGCGCGATACTTATCGTTGCAGACATTTATAATTTGTGTGAATTTGCTTACTTAAATCATGTCTGACTGTCATGGTTATTGGTCTAAAAGATAATTGGTGCTGACTGAACAGGTAAACAACTATGCCCTAAAAACGCATTTAAAACAAGCAAAACAGAATAGTTCCACATCTGATCGATTCCATCAAGATGTCTTTTGAAGTGGCATTTGCGTTACTATGAGTTGGCATTATGCGATACAGTCTGTGTATATAAGATAGCTATACCCCCAGGATAAGCAGCTAGTTGTTAATTCTTTGCCCAAATAGCTAATGCTTACGGTTTGTTTTTTCCCACTTCATTTCTTTTTTTAAACAGTTGTAAGTTTGATTATGTATTATTCTAGAGAAGGCACATATTGAAATGATTTAAGCGATAAAGATTCTTGCTCTAATATTCTTGCTTTATAGAAAATTCGAGCTCTGTAGGACAGTAAGCAAAAATCATCTTTAAAAAGCTAGCATGAGGGGAAAAAATCTCTTTAGAAGTTTATAGAGGCTCTCCAATGGCACGAGAGCTAGTATCAGCAAGTTTCATACAATCAAAGCATACAGATTATGAAACACAAGCAACGAAGGTCTCTAGGTTGGTTATACAAAACTCATGCAGCAGGTAGTCTCTTCACCCTCTTTTTTCCATTCCTTACTCTCAGCTTGTGTCACCCTTCTGTGCTGGTCTTTTGTATTCCCCTGAATTGGCTTTCTCCATTTTGCATGGAGTTATGACTTCTCCTGGGTTCAATTCTCTTATCGTCTTCAATGAATTCAACACATCGCTCAAACACTCAAGTTGAAAGCCATTGCCAGAGGCTTCATCCCAGAGCTGTCTACCCTTGTCAAATTCGCCCCTTCTGCACAGCTTGAATATCACCAAGTCATATACCGGACCATAAACACTCCCCTTGCCTCAACTGGACATTGCAGGTTCTTCTTCATCCTTTCAAGCATACCCAGAGCATGACTTACCTTGTCAATGCCGCAGAGAAGAGCAACCAAGCCATGGTAGAACCTCGGTTCTGGAGCAAGCCCATCCGCGACCATGGCATCGGCCACTCTATCTCCACTGCCCATCCTCCCCGTCAGGTACAAGACCCTGGCAACAAGGTAGTAGCTCATCCAATCGGGACAGCAACCACCACCACGCATCTGCTCGAGAACTCGGCAGGCTTCCTTGACCCTCCTCACCTTGGACAAGCAAGAGAGCAAGATGTTGAAGCTCGCCGAAGTGGGAGTGATACCCAGTGATCTCATTTCTGCCATCACAATACTGGCCTCTGGAACAAGTGCAGAAGGATTAAACTTCAGGCTTCTAGTGCAGAGGCAGCGGAGGAAGGCATTGTAGGCAGGCAGGCAGGGTGAGAGACCTCGTGACTTGATGTCTTCAAGCACTGCACGAGCTTCCTTGACGTTGCCATGGTTGCACCAGCCATGGAGAAGTGCCGTGTAAAGGCATGGCTCCACGGGCAACGAGCGTTTAAGACGGTGGTGCCAGAGAACGCCCTGCGCCTTCCGAGCATGCCCTCTGGAGCACAGAGCATGAACAATGGCCGACACCGCGGTGGCGTCTCTTGGGCAACCGAACTTGTTCAAGTTTTTGAAGATTCCCAAAGCGTCATCTTCCCTACCAGACTTCACCAATGCCTCTGCCAGACAACAGAAGGTGCTGGTCTCCATTATCCGACGTTCTTTCTGAAAGTCAGAGATCAAGATATCTACTCCGGTGAAATCTCTCTTCTTAGCAAGCACCCGTATCGACTGGTTGAAGACCTGGTTCCATTCTTCTAGCTCTGGGTTTCTCTGACGTGCCCATGAAAAGAATCGTATGAGTCTTCGAGACGGAGGAGGGTCGGACTGGCTAGCAAAGTCGACAATTTGGGAAACCAGCGTCGGGGTTACGATGTCGGCCATTTCAACGACGGATTGATCGAGCGCTGCTTCCATGTCGTCTAGACCGCCAACACCATTAACAACTTCACATAGCTTACCGAGAGCTTGGTTTTGGATTGGATCATGAAAAGAGCAGAGAAACCTTCGGCTCAACTTCAATAGCCCGAGCATCTACATCACTTCCAAAGACTACTCTCTAACGAGCGTTCCACCAAACAGTTGGTGCACGCGGCTAGATCATGCCATTTTTTTGGCAAGACAGAGAAGAGAGTGGGTTGTAGGTTGGCTGGTGGTTGAAGACGACGAGGGTGTCGAGCAGGCCGCCGGAGAGCGGCAGTATGTCTGGGTGCCCCTGCGATTCCGATCGATTCTGAGGTTCTCGCAGTGAGAATACAAGTTCGGGTGTTCTATACCATAGCAAGCAGCATCAGCTAATCGAACAAGTTGGCCGAGTTTTGATTGACTCGATCCAATCTGGTTCATTTGACAGTTTGACTAGTCGGTGGATCGGGCTAAAATATTTTAGCCGAGTCCCATCTGAGTTGAACGGCTACAATGTTTCGGTAGTTTATGATGACGACATCAAAATAAAATATTCAAATTTTTAATAAAATGGATGAATTTAAACAAAAATATATTTACAATATATGAAATGTATTTATCCTTTGAAAAATGGGAAGTAATGTAGGCATAGTTTCCTTACTCTTGATCTATTTGATAATAAGCACGACTCAAGTTTAATAATTAAACAAAGTCCAACCGACTTGAGCCGAATCTGACCTAACCAGATTAAGTTACGTGCACTTAGATCCAATTGGGTGTGGTCAAACCTAACTAAAATAGATCTTATGCCTTGCAACCTACCTACCCGTGGCTGATGGTCAAAGTAGGTTAAGTTAGATGTGATTAGATTTCATCGTGACAGACGTCTCCCACAACATCAAGGAAAAGAAGAATAGTGATTTTAAAAAGATTAAAAAAAGAAAATTTAAAATGTTATATAATCTAACGGCATAAAAATTGGTGTATAAAAAATTTCTTCCCTTAGCTCACTGTAAATATCAAGTTTATTTATAAAACAATTAAATTCATTGTTTAATTTAGTAAATATTCGTTCAAAGATCAACGTGACAGAAAGGCGTGATTTATATTCACCTAATTCAACTCAACTAGAGCCGAAAAACAATTCCAAATGAAAACATTAAAATAGATTTCACTTAGAGACAAACGGACTGATGCAACGATGCCCGCATAGAACTTACAGGCAGGATAACGGATAAATTAAATTAAAGGAAATTTTGTCAAAAAACCAAAGACGAAAAGTCGGAAGCCTGTCGTGTCAAAGTGGCCGTTGAAAAAAAATGCATACTTTTTCCTCTGTCTTGCCCACTCTACTCCAGAGACTGCACACTTCACCGGCTCTGAGGCGATCGACGAAGATAACAAGATGCTGGGCAATCTCATCGGACGGGGCTTTGCACCCAAATGGTAACTCACTACACCACTCACACACTCTCTCCATCTCTTTCTCACTTGAGCAACCTCAAATTTACTCTTATCTTTTATACGCTTGTTAAAATGCTTGAGCTGTTTTGTTTTTCTGTTTGATTTTGTAATGTTGTTTAACATTTGTGATTGGTGCAGCAAGTCATTGTTGAAGAAGGTGAAGGTGCGGTCGGACGTGATGAGAAGGAAGAGGCTTGTGGTGGTCGCGTATCTCAAGCAAGACATTGCCCACCTCCTCCGCGATGGCCACGACTCCCATGCCCTCGCCAGGGTTCCTACTTTATATCATCTCTGTTCTGTAATTTCCTTTCAAGCTGGCCTTGCTTCCCTAAACTAATCTGTTTTCTGTTGGCTTTTTGTGCCGCAGGTGGATGGACTGACATGTGAGATTGATCGGGCTTGGTGCTATGATTACATTGAAACAAATTGCGTCTCTCTCCTGCAACAGCTTTCCTCAATGCAAAGGCAGCGGTATGCATTACATAGCACTTATGTATTGTCTAATGCCATAAAATTGGTTCAATTAATCCGAATCTACAGTGTTTTATACCTCTCATGCGTGTTTCCCTTTTTTCTTCTTAAATTGCATGTCTCGGGGGCAAAATTGGTTTTTACGGTACACCTGTGTTATTGTGGAAACTTGTCAAATGACTATATACAATGTAATTATAAAGAGAAAATTGTTAAATTGAGAGATTGTTCCCACAGGAAATGAGTGGGGAGAATGCACGTAGAACTGGCGGAGAGTAAGGTAGATTTAGTTGCAAGTATTTGAGATTGTATATATGCAGAAATAGTGAGAAGTAATTAGTTTGAATAATGGCAAAATGCACTATAAGAATATCTTATCTAATTATCCATGTCAATTTGATAAATGAGAAGTTTCATATATATTTGCTGCCTGCTAAAATGCATGGCTTGAGGAAAATTATATGGTCATATACCATCCTATTGTTAGAAGCCAAGTTATTAGGAAGCATCATCAAGCATGAAATGTGTATTTCGCCTATCATGACAAAAAATGACAACTTCCGTTATCTATTTCTTTTAGGGACTGTCCTGCTGAGTGTGTGGAGGCTGTCTCTTGTGTGATGTTTGCTGCCGCAAGGTTTGCTGATTTACCTGAACTGTGTAACGTAAGAAGCATGTTCATAGAGAAATATGGTAGTTCTCTCGAGGCTCAAGTTAACCAGAAGGTCTCAGTCATCACGCTCTACTTGTAAACAATATTGCTGCACTATATAAATTTCAAATTTAAGTTTATGTTGTTGTAGTTTGTTGAGAAAATTGCATCAAAGCCTACCACAACAGACCAGAAGCTGGAATTGCTGCTTAATATCTCTCAAGAGTTTTCATTGGGGTGGAACGGAAAGCACACCAACTCAAAGAGACCTGATCCTTTGGTTGCTCAACATGTTTACGTAAGCGTTCTCTTTACTGTTATATTTGTTGCGAAAGTAGAAGGCGCTAAGTTTCCCTGAGTAACTGGCTGATTGACTTCCATCACATTAAGATCAAAGTATTTTTATAACCAGCCAAAGTATTTCTCTCTCTCGTTTTTTTGTTTTTCTATCCAGCCCGGATAGTTGCCTAAATGAGCTGGCACAATAATTAGGGAATAATCTATCAAAATTATTCGTTTACAGCTGGTGCATAACTTGAACTAAAATATGAATTTCAGAAACATAATCAATATAGAAATTACCTTTTTATATGATTGCATCAACAAGCTCATCCAACCGAACATCTTGCCACTACGTTTATACATAGGTTATTTTGAGCTGCTGATTTAAATGTCAAATCAAATGATGATGAAGAATAGATGCAGATGACCGAGCCTAGCTGGGATAATGTGGTGATTTTGGTAGTAATGATGATTATTTGGAAACAAAGTTTGTCCATATTGTTTTCCCGGGAAGTTAATATTATTACCTGTAAACTTACTGAGTATTGTTTTGCAGATGCCACCTTTGATACAAGCGTCTGTTAACTGCAAGACTGATTTGAAAAATGAGAAAAGAGAAGCTGCATCCAACCAAAGGATCAAAGTGCCACGTATGCTTGATCATGCAGGAAGAAAAGAGAATTCAATGGAAAAATGTGAGCACCGCAATAGAAAGAATGATAGCTCCTGCAACAGGGCACCAGACTACCCAAACAGAGAAGAGGACAAAAATAAGTTTTCACCAAGTTTATGTGAAGAATCGGGGGAAAACTTGAGGCCTCGGTATGGTTATATGCTTCCTCCACCCTACGTGAAACCAAACAAACGAGAGAGTGCACTCCCTCCACCTTACGTGAAACCAAGCAAACATGAGATCAACTCAATGGCTAAAGATATTGGTTCTAGTCATGAAAAAGAGTCTCCAGCGTTATTATCTGGATGTAACTCAAACATTGGAAGACAAAATGCTTTTGATTTTAACAATGGGACTGCTAGTCGAGGTAAAGGAGAGAGGCATGACCACGAGGATGCACTAACTCACTCCCAGCCAGATGAGAGGTCGGTTAGGAAAATGCATGCTGGACCGCCAGCCATTGAAAACCATGTCAGTTCACAAGATAAGTTAATGAAGACCACAGGTCATCGGAGCAACCGTGGAAGAAGACGAGGTAAGAATACTAAACATAAAGACGACTACGAAGATGAAGAGGAGGCAATTATGGACAAGTTACTGATCCATTACAGTAAGAAGAGTGTACCCTCTGAAGACCTGCAGAGGATCCAACCTGGTCGTCTAAAGGCACCTACTGGCAATGAAGATGGTGGTGAAGGGAAGCTGCGTTTGGGGGGAGCTAGAGCTCCAGTTAGAACTCTATCTCTCCCCAACAAGCCGGCAGTTGAGGTGGAGAAGAAGGTGCCAGTTCGATCTGCCTCTTTTAAGCCAGAGTCATCGAATCGGAACCACGTTCATCCCAAATTACCAGATTATGATGAGCTAGCTGCCCAATTTGCAGCTTTGAAACGAGGGCCATGAAATGTAACGTGTACAACCTTTAGTCAGTCTTATTCTAATAGAGTTTGATATGAGAAATCCTCCATGTAATTTTAGCCGTAAAGGGTGTTGCAGTTGTAATGTCAGATTGTACAGCTATTGGATTCAAGAATGCGTAGTTTGATATACTTATATTTTAACAAAGATGCTATGAGTAAATTGACTTGAATTTTCTGATTACCATAAAATTAGTCATCAAATATTCTTATCTGCTATTTTTTTCCCCAAAGTAGCTGCTGATGTTAGGGAAGAAGCCAATTTCACATAGGTTTCCTCCATGCCACTTATTATCGTACGAGAAGTGCGCTTGAGTATTTTGGAAACTCGTCAGCCGTTTGAATAATAAACAGGTGGTTCTGCTCACAATCCGCCAAAAGCCGAATCATTTTGACAGAGCAAAGCAGTGGAAATCGCAAAGATCATTCAATATATAATAAGCCAAATAACAGCTAAATTGGCTTGCACCATTTGAAGCGACATTCCGAGAAAGATGATAGCGCTACTGTATGAAATTAAAATTAAAAAATGCCGTGTATCCGACTCGCTTCTCGCACTTTCCACCACATACATGAAACACAAAATCCACATTAGAGTATCTCTATTCACAAGCATCGTCTGACCCGCTACGTTTTCGATTTGTCCTGTCTCTGTATTTCCACAGGCGATGTGCACCGCTATGATAGGTTAAATGAGATCACGAGCACACGGAAGCATTGAAGCCTTGGTTCTTATGGTCCCTTCCATGTACACGTTTCTATGTTCTTCGGATGAAAAGCAAACGAATCTTACAGACTGTTATGCGTCAACACAGAATGACATCAAGATTGGACATAACTTTTTTTGCAGAAGGCTGCTTGGACGCGTATGTTTGGATTGGACACGCAAGTAACCGATTAACCGACTACGTCCAAACTCCCAATTTATAAACGTCACTTATGTGTATATGCTTTGGTCAGAAACCAGTCTTGAAAGCTGGAAGAGATCAACTCACCCACAACAGAAAACTAAACTCGTTGCGCAATGGCTTCTTCTGGGTCATCATCTTCTTCAAAACCCAATTATTGGAGAAGAACCAAGAGACGCACTGCTCGTAATTGTCTGTGTTCCCCCACATCTCACCCCGGCTCTTTCTGATGCAGCTTGCACAGGCTTGGCAATAGCACAATTCCAGGTAGACCAGCTAGAACTAGTAGTAATTCCCTGGAAAATGGTCAGGTAGTTACCGGGAAGAATTCGGCTGGTTCGTCGCCAATGACAAGTCAAATATTGGTATTTTGAAACAATCAAATAAATTAAACAACTCATACAATCAATAAAATGAAACACAAGTTAATACCCACAAGATAAAGAAATGTGAGAGAGAAAACACTTTATTGCTTGAATAATAAAAAACACAATTGGGGGTAACCTAGGTTTTAATTTAACGGATGATACTTAAAAAGTATGAAGTGGTTTTGCCCACTAACCATATGTGCAGCCACTTTTTCTGTAGAATAGGAACTATAAAGTAACAAATTAATTAAGTCACTCTAATATGTGCAGTAACTACAATGTACTCCTTACAAACAAGGACAACTCTTAACAAATTGACTTATTCAACATTCCCTCCCTCAAATTAATGATGCACACAATCAGTTTGAAGGAAAACTATCCTCTTTTAATGGGCAAACACCAAGTATCTTTCTTAATTTCTGCAATGTTGGGATTTTGAGAGGTTTGGTACTTGATTTATAATTTTGTTTGAACTCATTTGAAAAACTTCAATAGCACTTCTAACAAAATTATAAATTTCACAAATATCATTCTTCATAGTGATTACATAACCCTTTTCTTGTAACTAACCAACACTCAATAAATTACTTTTCAAGTTAGGAACATACAACACATTGGAAATTGTTTCCACAAAACCATTCTTCGTTCTTATCTTAATATCACCTTTTCTCATCACTTTCACAATAGAATGATCACCAAAATGCACAGTAGAATGAAAATCTTCACTTAGATGGGAAAAAGAAAACTTATTTCCACTCATATGGTTACTGCAGCCTGTATCCACATACCAAATATTTGCTTCAGATTTTTGTCCATCTTGAACAACCATCAATAATGTTTCTACTTCCTTCTCTGCGGCAAAATTTGAACTTTCTTCCTTTTCTTAACCATGAGGCGACCTTGAATAACATTTAGATGCATAATGACCATATTTATGACATTGAAAGCACTCTACCTTGGATTTTTCAAAATCCCATCCTCTGCCTTTGCCGCAAAATTGGTCTCCTCTTCCTCTTCCTTTTCCTCTACCTCTACCCCTTCCCTTCGAAATTGTTGAAATGGGTATTGGTAGAAGCCTTCAAAGCTGCTCTTTTATTGTTGAACTTCTCCTCATCTCCTATTCATGGACCAGTAAGGAGCTTTGCAACTCATCGAGAGAGAGTGCATCAATGTTTTTTGACTCTTCAATTGAGCAGACAACATAATTAAATTTTGGAGTCAAAGAACACAAAATTTGCTCCACAATGGTGACGACGTTCATCTTCTTGTCATGGATTCACATCTCCATGGTTCTGGAACAATAGTTGGTGATATATTCTCCTTCCTTCATTGCTAGCATCTCAAAGTCCCTTCATTGCTTGAAGCTGTGCAAGCTTCACTCTCATAGAGCCTTGGTATTTCTTCTTCAAAAAGTCTCAAATATCCTTGGAAGTTTCTTTGCAAAGAATAGTTTTCAAGATGGAACGATTAATGGCTTGAAAGAGATAATTTTTCTCCTTCAAGTCCTTCAACTTTCTTACTTTTAATCTGCAGTTTGGGTTTCCGTCAAGACCGCAACTGCTGGTGGCTCTTGTATTCTAGATTCAATGACTGCCCATTATTCTTTTGACCGCAGAAAGTTTTCCATTAGTATGCTCCAATGGTCGTAGTGACCATCAAAGCGTGGGATGGCTGCTTGCACAAAAACTGAATCTATAACCATTGGGTAATGGGTGCCTCACATGTTTAACTCTCACTCTCAAGCTCTGATATCACTGAAACAGGCAAAAAATTTATACAACTCACAAAATCAATAAAATAAAATACAAGCTAATACCCACAGGATAAAGAAATGTGAGATAGAAGAAACACTTTATTGTTTGAATAATAAAAAAACACAATTGGTGGTAGCCTATATATAGGCTTTAATTCAACGGGTGATACCTAGAAAATAGGAAGTGGTTTTGTCTACTAACCATTGTGCAACCACAAAGTAATAAACTAACTAGGTCACTCCAACATATGCAGCAACATTACTCCCTACAAACTAGGACAACTCTTAACAAATTGACTTATACAACATATTTGCTTCTCGCATTAGGCCTTCAACCCTGGGTGTCTGCAGGAGAAGGAATTTTCAAGCCTAGCTTACTAGATTTTGTTTGATGAACTCCAATCTCTCCGGCCGAGAGAGAGTGATCGTCTCATAATTTTACAGTGATCTTCTTCCTCCTTTTCAAAATGGATGTGCTTTTATCTCTTTCCATTCTTCGAGAGGATTGTAATTATTTGAAAATGAGTAGAGATGTACGTAATGAACAAAATGCCATCTTGAGTGTGTTCTATGAGATTGAGTGTTGAAATTCACGTACCATGAAGGACAAAAATATGTACTGAGTACATATTAGTATCCACGTCTGCAGACTTTTGCGTTAATAAGAACTTTTCAACTAATTTGTTCTTTGGGTTTTACTTGTGCGTTCTGTTGTAAAAATATGTGCTGATCATATATACAGATGCCATCAAAGGACGTTTAATTAGGAAGTATGTATTTTTGCCTTCTATACAAAATACAGTTGAAAAATGCTCAAATGCATTTTTCGAATCCAATGGACCATTACAAAGTTGAAAAGCTGCTGCATGTATGAATCCATCCTCTATTATCATGCTACTAAGCGACAGACCTGTGTTCATTTTAAATGAGGATGGTAATGACGTGCAGGCATACAACGTCTATTAACTTAACGACATATATATATATATATACACACACACATAAATGTAGATAAAGAAATGAAAATTGCAGGGCATGACCACATTTTTATTGAAAACAATGCATCTATGCATTAAAAATGGCATAGCATCCATCCGTAAAACAAATTCAATGTGATTTAAAAACATGTCTGGTTGAGAGCTCGTCCCTCATTTCTTGCCGTGGCAAGTTAGACGAGCGATGGAGTTCTTTGATCATTCACCCCAATAAAACAAGTCCCTAATTTGGCTTCTACTTCTCAATTAACTAAAGTCAAATAATCGTTATATGTATCTTTCGGGATAACAGTAGCGTGAGAAGAAACAATGGATAGCCGCCAAATTCTGAATTGAGACATTTAACGTCGGTCCTTTTGGGAAAAACTTTCTTTCCACGAAACTAGAAGCGAAAGAGATGGGAAGCCTGTTTGGTGGACCATAATCATCATAGACTCCAAGAACAAAGTACTCAAGGGTCCAGGAAAAAAGTGTCTTGTGCATGGGGTGATCTGCACCTACATGTCGACTTCTTTCCTTAAGATAGCTAGCAGAGTGTTAGTCACGGCATGTTTCAGAACGAAGGCTAAATATTTTACGCGGGAACATATACATGTCAGGGCCGTGTAATAATAATTGTAGTAGTAAAGTGATAATAACAGGAAGAATTCGTATAGATATAACAACCAAGTTCATAATTTTGAACGTGAAATCTGATAAATGGTATTTTGTGGGAGCCGACATGTACGTAAAAAAACATTCCGGAGGTAACATTTGGTGCATGAGATTGAAGGAGATTCAGTCGGCGGAGGAGATAAGGTGAGGAAGAGAATGCGCGCCGGACTCATCCCAAGAAAGGATAGCAAAAACAAGTGGCGTTGGGACCATTGTTCGTTTCGGGGCAAGTTTAACCACCCAAAAGTCAATATTGCAAGCAGGCCACTAGAAAGCAATGGCAGTGCAGTGCCCACTGCCCAGCACAACAACAATAACAATATATTACAATGCCAGTCTTCAATCCTCTCCACGGAAATCACAACCAACGAGTGGCAGCCACCACGTGAATAGACTTTGATTTCGTTCACATAAGTTTTCTCCCCCAACAGTAGTAATCTGTAATATGTAAGGATATAGTGACGTGCATCCGATTGTCTCCACTCACCCGCTCAATATTGAACTTGAAGTGCCCTCCACTTTGGCTTCATCATCTCAACTACCTCCACCATTGCCAAGGTTTCATCTTCCCAACTCAGCCTCCTCTTTCTTTTATCTTCTCCACACTTCCCAAGTGTCCCAATCCCAACGGATTCCGTAAGTCCAAATCCCAATGCCTGGACCACTTAGAAATTAGACGTTGAAACCCAGTTATCATACCCAAGCAAAGCTGCCACCTTGCAGACTCTGCTGTCCATCGACTACATACATAATCCTCTCCAAACGGTCGACAGTCCGCCGTGACGTGACGACAGTGTTGTGCGATTAGAAGGGTGATCGAACAACTCTATACAATTTTCTCGTTTCAAAAATATTTTATTCATCACTCTACAATGGTATTTGTATTGAACCAACAAAAAAAGTAGTCGTTTTTTTTATTGAACAAGAAGCATTGGTAAGAGTAGGACGCGTGGAGTTCGCAAGATGAGGCGTGCCACTGGTCTTGATTAAAAAAAGAAAAAAGATGCCAAGAAGCTACCACTAACGTAGCACAATAATGACATATTTTATAATATTTATATTATAATAATGTATATTTTATATTATATATATAAAAAAGGGGACCATAGAATAAAAATTGAAAACTATATCCCAAACAACCCCTATAACCTGCTAACC
Source organism: Piper betle (assembly GCA_033002965.1). Taxonomy (NCBI): domain Eukaryota; kingdom Viridiplantae; phylum Streptophyta; class Magnoliopsida; order Piperales; family Piperaceae; genus Piper; species Piper betle. Next base: position 74,113 of record JAURVB010001168.1, on the reverse strand, counting down.
AAACCACAGTTAAAGGGGGAGTGGTGGAGTTAACCGCAAAAAAGTGGTATAAATAGCGACGGTGGAAGTGCTTCAGGTTTTGCCAAATCCACCTCCCAAATTCCCCTCCTCCCAAACATCACAAAATCCCTCTCATCTTTTTCAGTTTTCTTCTCCAACCCCCCAAAATATATATAAGAATCGATTTTGATCCGACCATCAATGGCGGCGCAATCGTCTAGGCGATCGAGCGGGTCGATGCTCCGTTCTTCGTCGTCGAGCAGGTTCTGCTCTGCCTCCGTCTTCTCCCAACCGTCGTCTGCATTCGCGTCTTCCTCAGCAGCCTTCTCCTCCCAATCCACCCCTTTCTTCCCGAGATCGGCGTCCCCCACTAGGGTGACCCTTTCCTCGTCACCTCCGTCCACCCCTTCCGTCCGATTCTCCCTCGACCGCCACCGCCCCATCTCCCCCGGCCGCTCCATCGCCGCCTTGCCCGCCCGGGACCGGCAGGTGGTGAAGAAGCAATCCCGCTGCCGCGGAAGAAGACGTGCATGTGCTCGCCGACGACCCACCCCGGTTCCTTCCGGTGCAGCCTCCACAAGGGCTTCGGCTCGGCCGTGTCGTCGCCGTCGAACAGGCTCAACGCGCGTAGGTCGGCGATGACGAACTCGCTGGTCCGGATCGGGACGGTGGAGGGGAGTGGGTGAAGCGGGCGCTAGCCGCGCTCATCCGCCCTTCCTCCCACCAGCAGAGGCGCCGCGCCTCCTTCCGACCTCGGCCGAGCAGGCTGTCGGTGATGTCGAAAGCAGGCGACCGAGAGAGGTAGTATATAGAGCAGGCTAGTCAAACCATATTTGTGTCTCCTAAGAACTCTCTCTTTCTGACCGGCGTTGGTTGCCTTGGACGAAACGACGGCCGTCACACTGTCGGCGAAGGAGAAAAGTTCCACTCTTTTTACATGCGAGTCGAGATTGGAAGGACGACGACATGATCTACCCATCCAACCATGAAATTGTACATATGTTTTGGAGCCTTGAATTTGAGTAGTGAAGGAGAATTGAGAAGGAGTGATCTGATTCAATTTCATTAGTTTGAAATTGTTTTTGCAGTGAACCATCAAATGAAATATGCTTAAAACATAAGTTTCAGGATCAAAATTTGGACAATAACATTTGGGAAACCGCAATATAATGAGGACGTGTGTAAGCCGCCCTGCTATTTGTTGTTCACTTGACGTTCATTTTGCCGTCAACCGTCCGTTGAGTTCGTCTATCTGCATTTTCGTTGCTTTTTATGAGGAGGTATGTATTCCTGTTTGCTTTGTTGTTGCTTCTTTTTATGTGTTCGTTGTATTCGTTCTTCTTATAATTTTATTCTTCATTTTTTTGGTGTTACTAATGTTTTTGCTTTTGTCTCTAAGGTGTTCTGAGAGTGTGATACTTACGATGGCAGGAACCGAGCGGAGGATGGAAAGAGGCGGAATGGCATAAAAATTAGCCTTTTTAAAAAGATGTGAAGAAATCGAACCTGTCAAAATGGAGAAAATATACGGGAATCGAACCCCTTGTGGGAGGGAGACCTTTGGTGGTGTATGCTTAATGAAGTGGTGGAAGACGTGAAGTAACTTGTCAAAGCCAGAAAGACGGGTAGAAGAGAACCCTAAAAAATTTTCAAAATGAAACATGCAAATTAGCTGGACCAATTTGGGAAGGGACCAATGAATTAGGAATCAGGGGAAATTACAAGTGGACTGAAAGCTTCCTGCTGTTCCCCCCACCCCCCAAGAGGAGATTGGAAAGAAGCGGAGTGGCACCAAATATTCTAACACAAAAAAAAACATGAAGAGGGACCATTGAATTAGGAATCAGGGGAAATTACAAGTGGACTGAAAGCTTCCTGCTGTCCCCCACCCACCAAGGGGAGATTGGAAAGAAGCGGAGTGGCACCAAATATTCTAACACAAAAAAAACATGAAGAGATTCTAGTGCGTTGACAACTTTTAAATTGTTCGAATGAAGTAAAGGAGAAGATGGCCAACTCCCAATGCATTGGTGGAAGATGTGAACTTCAAATATCCTTGTCGAAACCAAATTAACATGCGGAAGGTACCGGGGATGAATTATGTAGATTTCTGAAATTGAGGACCCCCCAAATGGGGAGTGGAATCAGAGGCATCTACTACTGAACTGGCGTGCTCAAACGGCGTAGTGGCGTAGTACTAGACAACTCAAATTATATTAGGTGAGTTGGATGTGGTTTAGACGAAACGGCTGTTTGCCTTTGAACACAAGCATCACGAGAGTCTCTACCTTTGAACTTGAAAGATCCAAGGAGGGCACCAATTGTCTGCTCATTACTCTATGTATATTTGCAGTTCTAGAATGCGTGCACATTTCTGTGCTGGCCACCCCACCCCAAATTACACTAGAACCAAGTTCACTTGGGTAGCCATGTCTATGCGTTATGTGGAAATTTTAGTGTCTTATCGCTGGGAAAAGATGTCAGTGCTAGTTATACCAAACGCTGTTACTTGGGTTCCAAAAATAAATAATATACAAGTGGAAGTGGATGATGCAAATCTCACGCCTTGTTTATAAAGATGAATAAATTAATTAACAGAGTAGGTTCGTTACGTCGACGTCATATTGCTTCGCTGCCTTTATAGAATGGAAGAAATAACATAGCTTCTAAACATTTGGTCACATATATGTATAAATGATCTTCATTGCCATTGAGTTAATATCCTTCACTAGTACTTAAAACAGGGCAAATATCATGCCAACAATTCCGTATGGACGCTTATAAGCAAAAGATTTTATAGCACATTAAATCAAGTCTATAGTGATTAAACTATGAGATCGAAAGGGAGGCTGACAGGAGGCAACAATGTGAATTGTAATGTCCTGTTATACACCATTTAAAATTTCGATCTCTAAGCTTGTGGATGTTTTGGATGATCCATAGAGTATTTGAGTCTTCAAGAGAAATTTTGAATCATAAAAATAGAAACTAGAGCTAGAATGCACCATGTTTGAAAGTACTATAAAGAGTAATGCTACTTGTACCACTAAATCTTTCCCTACATTTCCTCACATTGAATTTGATTGGCCACTTTGATCATGTTTATGTGAGTTTTTTGGGGGGCCAATCAAACTCAATATAGGGGAAAGTGGGAAAAAATTAGTGGTGCATCAAAGATTTCCCTATTCGAAATCATGTCTAAACCATAAAAAAAGTTAAAAAAAAACTTGCAAAACCATTTCTCATAATTCTTTTACAAGAAAAATCTTTTGGTCTTATTACTAATATAGATAGATAGAAAAACATACAAAGAAGATAACCCGATAAAGGAATTCCTGAGATAAAAAATTTCTGCTCATTTTCATAAGCAGAAATTTTTTTCCTGAGAACACACCGCACGTACAAAGTTCAGTGAATTCCTTGGAGTCGTCACATATAGAGATAAAAATCTAATGCTGGTGTTAAACAGCCTGACAAAGTATACTTTTGTTTGGGTGCCCGCGATCAAGCTTGAGAGTCGGATTAGATAAGTGGTTCTACGAAACCAAACGCGTTTTTGCTGCGTAAAGAAGATGTGCAAGTAAAATAAAAAAAATAAGAGTTTTATCTATGTGATTGTGATGTTGGCTCATTTATTTTATTTTGTTCTTTAATACTATCATTAAACTGGTCGTCTATTGTTAGATTTAGAGATTTGATTTTGTCTAAAGATAGAAAATTAAATTTGTCATTAAATAAAATAGTATTTATTCATCTATTTTGGGTGATTCACATGTGTGATAGAGATATACTTATATGTCTTGGGTAACTATTAAAGGTAGAACTTAAAGTATCATTTTGCATACACAATTTCATAAAGATATAGGAGTTAGGTGCGAGCGATAAGTTTACGGTGAATCGAGAGATGTCATAAATAATTAATTCTTGTAGTTAATGATTCAAATGTGCAATTCATAGGTAGAAGTTATAACTTTAATAATATAAAACATTAGGTGAAATTAAAAAACCTAGATTTGTCGTCTTGAAGTTAATATTTGATTTAAATATTATATTTTAGATTAGTTTAGCCTTAATCCATAATTTAATCACTCTTTGAATTCATTTTTATTTAAGTATAATTAATTAAATTAGTGTTGGTAACTAAAAATTTCTATTAATAATTCCTCGTGGGACGATACTTTCTTATCACTTTTACTACTTGATTCAGCATGTGCACCTGCGTTATAATTTTCACATCAGAAAACATGATCTCTCACAAGTTGCCTTTGGGCCTATTATATAAATCCCTTCCCAGGCGTATATATATATATATATATATATATATATTATTATTATTATATTTTATCAAGTTTTTAGTGAGACGAGAGATGGTAAAACCGACTTGCACATACCATGAGCGAATGCACTTGACAGTTAAAGCGGGCTCTGGATTAGTGAGCGTTTGAGTTCCTCACACCCAGAGAACGTGGAGGTTTATGACTACTATTAAATACAGTACATGTCTGGACTTGTGGTTCAAATGGTACTAAAGGCAACTGCCTAAGAGTAGTCGGCCTTCGTGTTCAAAGTCAGGAGATTTATGGACGACAAGGGAGGGTTTAGAATATACTTGTAGTTCCGATGGATCAGAGAAAAATGAAATGAGAAAATGCCTAGAGAGGCATCAATAAAGCGGTTAGTTCAGGATGCTACCGGGTCTGCAACCTAGTAGCTCCTCAATAGGTGTCCTCCAGAGAGTTCATGAGAAGTATACGAGTGTTTTCTTTCATATGAGAGTTTGCTCTCATAGCTAGTTTGTTATAATTATATTTTGGACTAGTAACGCTTGTTATTGACGTAATTTTATACTATATGTACATGATAATCACGAGTTGGATGTGCCAGTCTGGATGGAGAAACAATGACGTCCCTTGCATACACATGTCAGCTGATAGAGTGGCTAATATTTTGTTTATGATATTATTATATTGAGAATGATGTGATTAAATGCTAAGACATGGTGATATGATGTGATTAAATGCTAAGACATGGTGATATAATGTAAAATGTGAATAGACTGCATAGGTGGGTCAAGACCCAAGCTTCAGAATGAGTTTACAATAGATTAGATTCGGCGTGAATGAAGTTGTTTGGTATATATATATATATATATTTACATATGTTTGTATATATATTATTTTGACAGGGTGACCCTAATTGTATTTTTAGGGGAGGCTCTATTTTATTTTAGAATTTTTATTGATTTTTTTTTCGTAATTGTATTGGTGTGTAAATTAGTTGTATGTCATCCATATAGTAGCATATTAGAATTCTGCGCATTCATTCATACATGGCGAGTCATATCTTCATCTTAAGACACCGAGATTAGATCCACACGAGTTGGATTTTGGTTAGCCGACTTAACTAGGGCTCTTAACATGCTAGTTCAATTCACGAATGTGAACCGGATTTGGGGTGTTATAGTGGAAGATAGAATTTCGTACATGAGTTTTTCAAGTTATGTAAACCAAGTTTTTCCATAAGTTTTTATTGGGTTTTAAAGTAAATAGATAATGGATTCATATGGGTTTTTTGAGTCATGTCAACCAAGTTTCTTTGTAAGTTCTTATCGGGTTTTCAAGTCCATACATAAAATATATAATGGAAGATAAAATTTTGTCCATGCGGTTTGTTTTGAGTAATGTGAACCAAGTTTCTTTTTAACTTTTAATTGAATTTTCAAGTTAGTATATAATAGAAGATAAAATTTCATCCATGTGAGTTTTTGAGCTATGCCAACCGAGTTTCTCAATAAGTTTTTCTTGAGTTTTCAAGTTAATAAATAATCAGAAGATAAAATTTTATGCATGTAGGTCTTTTTAATTATACCAAATTTCTCTATAATTTTTAATTAGTTTTTGAAGTTAATATATAATAGAAGATGAGCATTTTTACATGTGGATTTTTTGAGTTACACCATATGAGTTTCTTTATAAATTCTAACTGAGTTTTAAAGTTAATATATAATGGAAGGTAAAATTTAGTACACGTGAGTCTTTTGGGTTATACCATCTGAGTTCAGTTATAAGTTCTTATTGTGTTTTTAAGTTAATATATAGTAGAATATATAATTGTGTGCATATAGGTTTTTTTGGTTTACATCATTCGAATTTCTATAAGTTTTTATTAAGATTTTTAAGTTAAAATATAATAAAATATAAATAATATTGTACATGAAAGTTTTTCAGATTACACTATCCAAATTTTGATATAAACTTTTATTGAGTTTTTAAATTATTACATAATAGAATATATAATATTGTGCATATAGATTTTTGGGGTTACACTATAGAAATTTCTCAATAAGTTCTCATTGAGTTTTTAAATTAATATATAATAATAATAGAAGAGTTAATTTTATGCACGTGAGTTTTTATAGTTATGTCAACTGAATTTAACAATGGGTATTTAGTGGTTTTTGTCTTTTTCTGTTTTGTCAACGGATTATATTGTGAAATTAACTTCTTCTATTTTTTGTATGAAACAAAGTTAACTTTATTATTTATTATTTATTGAGATGGTTAGTAAAAGTCAACTTAAGGTTACAAGTGGTCTAACAAAAGTGGACCACAAATAAGGCGGAATAAAAGGGCGTGGTTAAAAATTTTCCATGTTTGCAGGTGCGAGAGAATTGAACTCTATCCGATGTTAATGTGTAATGCATCAGCACAACGATTCTCAGAACCAATTCGCTATATCTAACTTTCTGAGCAGCGAACAAAGCGATGTACAGAGCGAAGGAAATGGAAGACTTCCCGGTGGCATTGCTTCCATTGGCATCATCATCAGACATTTTTGGGCACAACGTAATCTTGGCGCTTGCGTAATCCATCCCCTTCCTCCCCAAAATCCACCTGCCACAGTGCAAACTACGTGCAAAGGATCTTACGTTACAGTTTCCTCTGCAAAATCAACTTGCTTGATTTTGTTAATGGGATGGAGAAGTAAACCAACTGCTAAAATTCGATCCTCACTTATGTCGCACTGGTAACGTACGTACAATACAAAATATACAATGACACGTCACGCACGTGCTGTACTTTGATACATTGGATTTGGGGATCTGTTGGTGAGGCGTGACAGGCTCAACGTGTTGCAACTGGGTTCAGAAAGATCTTCAAACAGGTTCACTTACCCTTGGACCACTTTCTTTTCTTCTTCTGCAAAGGGCAGCAGCATTGAAGCACAAGCAGTGTGCGTGTTTTTGGGAAAGGAGTAGAGGGGGAGGATCGGAGGAGAAAGGAAGAGAAAGGATGCCGCACAAGTTGAAAGCCGGGAGCAGGCCGCCTTGGGTGGGTCTGGCGGCCGCCGTCTGGGTTCAGATTGCCTCCGGCAGCGCCTACAACTTCCCTCTCTACTCCCACTCGTTGAAATCGGTTCTGGGTTTCAACCAGCAGCAGCTCACCATGCTTGGTGTGGCCAACGACATCGGCGAGAACGTCGGCCTCCTCCCCGGCGTCGTCTGCAACAAGTTCCCGCCTTGGGTGGTGCTGCTTGTTGGCAGCTTGGCCTCCTTTCTTGGTTATGGCGTGCTTTGGCTCGCTGTCAGCCAGACTGTTCCCTCCTTGCCCTATTGGCTGGTATAAATTCTCTTCCCGTCTTCGTTTTTCAATATAGATTATGTCCTCCACCACTGCTCAAAGGATGCTAGATCTGATTTGATTTTTTATATGGCTTGAAAGGAAGTTGATCGTTGCTTGCTTTCATTTGTGGGATGGATCGATTAAGTTCCTGTTATTTTGTGAAGACTTAAATGCTCTGCTGATATATTTCCTCTTCTATTATAAAATTGTTTGTTTGGCATTGGTTGCAAGTTTATAAGTGGTTTGAATACTTGACTTGAACGTCTCTGTGCGTCAATCTGAATCTATCTTTATGAGTATATTTGATTGTGGCAATCAATTAGAATTCTAAGATAAACATACCTTGGTTCCTACTAGAGGCTAATTTGTACGTGATAGCAAGCCTATGTGATGCCTTATCTTTGGGACGTGCGTAGTTTCGACTGGAGATGCTATAAACATGGTTGTGCTGTCTATTCTTTTCAGCTCTATAAGTACTCTCTTTTTTTTTGGTGGGATAGAGGCAAGCTTGTGTAGATTGTTCTCAAGGCAAACTGGAAGAAGACCTTTAAATAAGGTTCACAAATGATGTCTGTGTTTAATTTTTGGGACTGTAAAAACAATAGCTGATTCTTGGTGAAACACAAATAGAACTAGAACAATATCCATGATTGTCCTCGATGTACACGCCAATCTTAAACGTGGAAGAATACATGTATGTAAAAACAGATTGCTATCAACAAAACGGAGTAAGTACCAAATTGTATTTTTTTTCATCTTTCCTTCAGATTGTTGTTTACATATTGTTCTCTTTTTAGAAATTGGTTAATTACTTGACAATAAACATTTGGCATTACCTGGAATCTGCATCAAATCTCTGATCCTTTTACAGCTATGGATTGCCCTGGTGGTTGCTACAAATAGCAGTGCATGGCTAGGAACTGGCGTCCTTGTAACCAACATGAGAAACTTTCCTCTCAGCAGGGGTACTGTGGCTGGCATTCTTAAAGGTTATGTTGGCCTGAGTGCTGCTGTATACACTGAATTATACTCTACTGTTCTCAAGAAATCTTCATCAAATCTCCTCCTGTTTTTGACTATTGGGATTCCTGCAATATCTCTCTCCTTAATGTATCTCGTTAGACCCTGCACTCCAGCATCTGAGGAAGACTCGTCTGAGCATGGCCATTTTCTATTTACTCAAGCAGCCAGCGTTTTTCTAGGCATTTATCTTTTGACTACAATAATACTGGATGGTGTATTACCCCCGAGTCCAGCAATTTCCTACACTTTTGTTGCCATAATGGTTCTTCTCCTCCTGTCTCCGCTTGCAGTCCCAATTAAAATGACACTTTACCCTCAAAACAAAAGGAGTGGATCTTCTAGCCCATTTGCTTCTTCTGAAAATTTGACTTCAATTGAGCAGAGTTCTGAAAATTTGGAGCCTTTGTTGAACATGTCTTCCTCAACAGCAAATTTGGGAAGCTTTCAGGAAGGTGATGACTCAAATGATGTAAGTATCCTTCTTGCAGAAGGGGAAGGTGCGATTAAGAAAAAGAGAAGACCAAAGAGAGGAGAAGATTTTAACTTTCGCCAGGCTGTTATTAAAGCTGATTTCTGGCTTTTATTTATTGTCTACTTCCTCGGAGTTGGTTCAGGTGTTACTGTTCTTAACAATCTGGCACAGATCGGAATTGCCCTTGGTGTAAATGATACAACTATACTTTTGTCTCTCTTCAGCTTCTGCAACTTTGTTGGCCGTCTTGGTGCAGGAGTAGTTTCAGAATACTTCGTCAGGTAACTCACAGTTCCCTGTCTGTATATCATCTGACCCATTTGCCATGGTTCTAGCTACACTAGAATGGTATGATGCTAGATTAGATAATTGTTCTAAGCATTACATGCACAAATTTTCAACACCTTATCCTACCATATATATCCAACCGTCAGATATTTTTCATTCTTATATGGTAAAAGTTGACCCAAAAGTTTGCTGTATGGACTAGCTCTAAGTAGACCAGATATGTATTACAAGCTTTTGCTTCTCTGCAATGAAGTTTTAGTTTTGTGTTTATGAGTAGAGAGTAATATGCCACTAAAATTTGAGGCCTTGCATTTTTATTTGGAAGATCTGGAATCTTCAGTGGACAAATGGTAAATAAAATGATCTCTTACCATGAAGACCAGATTGTGGTCCACGTTGAACTGTGATCATTCTTTAAATTGCATGCCTCTTAGATAGCTTAAGTGAAGTACTTCAAAAAAATACTTCCAACAACACTAAAGACATTGATTTTGGCAGATCAAAAATGCTGCCGCGAACAGCATGGATGACATTCTCGCAAGTAACTATGATCATTGCATATCTATTGTTTGCTTCTGCTCTCAATGGAACCCTCCATGCTTCAACGGCACTGCTCGGTATTTGCTATGGAGTTCAGTTCTCCATCATGGTTCCCACAGCCTCGGAGCTTTTTGGCTTGAAACACTTTGGAATAATATACAACTTCATGTTGATAGGCAACCCACTCGGAGCCCTGTTATTCTCAGGTGGTCTAGCTGGGTACATATATGATAGAGAGGCTGCAAAACAGGTAGGGTCTCTTCTGGGTGCCACAGTCACATGCTTGGGGCCAGATTGTTTTAGAGTAACATTTTTTGTCTTGGCCGGAGCTTGTCTCTTGGGCACCATACTCAGCATAATTTTGACAGTGAGGCTTAAGCCTGTTTACCAGATGCTCTACTCTGGAGGTTCATTCCGCATACCGAGTAGCGCCCAGCACTGAGTTAAACTCTTTCAGGAACAATGACTGCAGAGGTTAAGATAAGAATTTTAAGACAATTTTGTTAGTGTCTGGTACTTATAGAGAGCTGTGATCGCTTTGTTTTATTGCGCTTCAAGCCGTGACTTGGCATGTTCATTTTGTTTTCCCGACAGAGGTAAGGATTTGATCGTCTTTTGTCAATTCGGTGTTGTACTTTTAGAGGTGTAAACTACAATCTGAAGTGCTTTGTATTGTGTGAATTCGGAGAGCAGACTTTTGTGGAATGAATGTGTATGATTTGTGAGGACAAGTAGTATGAATCGTACCGCGGCAATAAGTTGATTTTGGTCGTTGAGAAATCTTCTAGCCCTTGCAAAGTTTTGTCTATTCCAAAATCAAAAGGTTGTTCGTGGCATTCTTCTCTATTATACTCCTTTTTCTAATGCTTAATGCACTTTAATGTTGGAACTATGAATACTTAATTAACCGCATCATGATATGTAGTCTTCTACTTCCATGCAAAGAAAAAGTCATTTTTCTTTGTATGATAATTTTAAAAAAAGCATAATTATTGAATGATAATTTGATATAGGTCATGGCATATATTGTCTAATTATTATTATTATAATTATATGTTAAACTAAACTATATAAAGACGAAATTGGGGTGGGGAAGATAAGAAGATACGACATGGGGGGAATAAAATTCCGCTTCTCAAGACTTCCAAACAAACAAGGCCCGTTTCTAAAGACGCCGCGCTTCCCTACGCCACGTGAGACCCCGCGTAGCGAACTTTGCGGGCCGTACGCAGGCATACGATGGCGAACGCGGGAGAAGGGGCGTCTCTAAAAATTATTGTGCTCATCACCCCTCCACCTCCCACTTCCCTCCTCCTGTTCGAAGCTCTTTCGCTCGCTCGCTCGCTCGCCCTCTCTTCCCCTTAATATATATATGTATATGTATTTGTTCACCGCCACAGACACACATCTGGCTCCCAAACCGTAGGCTCTGGATCGGCTGTTTGTTCGGATCGCCGGCGACGATGGCGGTGTTCACGGTGACGCGAAAGGGGACGTCGCCTTTCGACGGCCAGAAGCCCGGCACCTCCGGCCTCCGAAAGAAGGTTTATCTTTTCTCTCGTGTTTTTTACTCGCTGATTCTGGATTCGGATGTGGGTGTCTGTGATGGGCCAACGCTTACATATGGCCTTTGGCGGGCACGTTTGGATCGGTTTTCTGGCGGGAGGAGGCGGTGAGCTAGACATATATGTATCCTGTGAGGAGGAGGAGGAATCCGGTGGGGATGTATGTCGGCAATGATGGGATCCGTTGTGATTCGCAATGAGGACTTTGAAGAAGCTGTAATGGTTAGAGTGGCGTTTTTGCAGATTAACTATGGAGTCTCACTGTGGCACTCCCTCTCTCTCTTTCTCTCTCTTTATTTTTATTTTATTTTATTTTTCTACCTGTTAGTTTGTGGATCTGATTGTTGGTATCGCATTGGGTGTCTGGATTCTGATGAGTTTTGCCGATCGGATTGGATGACTAATGCGTGCTGCATTTCTAGTTGTCGGATCTCGTGTTGCTATTTGGCATTTGCTTGAAGATGAAGCTGTGATTTATTCATTTATTATTATTATTATTATTATTGTCTCTCAAAATGTGATTGTGGTGGACATGGAAATGATGAAATTGATGCTTTTTTTTTTAAGATTGTGGTTTTCAGCAGATGAGATCGATCTCGGCAGTTTTGAGATCTGAGCATATGACCACCAGACCAGACTAATTGATTTATGTGCATCGAAATAATGAAAACCTATACCTCCTATAACCGAGGACATAATCTTTTATGAAAACTCATATCTGGTGGCTGCATGGTTGGCAATAATTTTTTATATCAGAATGAGACCAATCTCTCAATAATGATTTGATGCATTGATTATCCCTCTTATTTGCAGTTGATTTATCTATTATTTACATACGTATTATACCCCCTCTTGCCCCTTAAGTTATAAATTTCATCATTTTTGGATTACTGGTCACGAGCTTATCAATCATTTGCCAGAATGTTGTGCCTATCTTTGTGGACGTTGCGGCTAAATCCTTTTGCTTATCTTGTCTTGTAGGATTGATTCAACTTTCATTCCATTCCTAATTATCTCAAATATCTTTTACTGATCATATGATGTAATCCAAGTTGTCTACCTCTCGTGCAGGTGGCAGTCTTTAAGCGGCCTGGCTATTTGGAGAACTTTGTCCAATCAACATTCACTGCTTTGACAGCTGAGAAGGTGAAAGGTGAGTATTACATATAGCTGTGAACCGACAAATATTGTCTTCATGCTTCTCAATGAGCAGTTCTTGCAATTATTTATTGTTTAGGTACTAAGCTTCCACTTTCAACGTTATACGGATATTGACCTCATTTCTTTAGGAGTAATTATTAAGTCTGTTGTTGATTGTATCTTTGTTTATAATACCAATTGATAGGGGCTACACTTGTGGTTTCTGGTGATGGGCGTTATTTCTCAAAAGAAGCCATCCAGGTTTTGCCATTGGCTTCTAAGTGAACCTAAACCTATGAAGTTCATGAACTTGGATTTATGTATCATATATGCTTTTTAATACTTTGTTGTCAATTGCAGATAATAACCAAGATGGCTGCAGCAAATGGTGTAAGACGTGTTTGGGTTGGGCAAAATGGATTACTGTCTACACCTGCCGTGTCAGCAGTCATTCGTGAAAGAGTTGGTTCAGATGTAAGGCTTTCTTCTCTTGATACCGTAAAGTGTGGAGAATGTCATCATTGATTTTTGGATCTTCTGTGATTCTGTGTCCAATTAGGGATCGAAAGCATCAGGGGCATTTATTCTTACTGCAAGTCACAATCCCGGTGGTCCACATGAGGTACTTTAGGTCACTCCTGCTAAAGTTGTTATACTATGTTTATAGTGATTAATGTCTTTGTATAATTTAACCAATCTGGTGCATTTATTTAGTATTGCATGATAATTTTCATCCCTGATTTCATTCATTTTAAATGTCTTTTTTTTAAAAAAATTCGTTTTCTTTAATCTAGGATTTTGGTATCAAATATAACATGGAAAACGGTGGACCTGCTCCGGAAGGAATTACTGATGAGATCTTTGCAAACACAAAAACAATTACTGAATATTTGATTGCTGAAGATCTTCCTGATGTATGTTATCTACTTTTTGGTTGCTTTTACTTGCTAAATTAAGAGAGTTTCATCTTTAAAAAGTGACTGTTTAATCTAAAACTACTGCAGGTGGATATATCGATTGAAAGTGTGACCAGGTTTGCAGGGCCGGATGGTCTATTTGATGTAGAAGTCTTTGATTCAACAACAGATTATGTAAAGTTGATGAAGTAAGTTAAACTTTCAATACTGAATTGTCATTTGAATACCATTAGCAAAAGAGAAAGAATTCCTCTAATTGATTAGCGTCATTTTCTGTGTTTTATGATATTCTTTATGGGGATCGATTGCCCGGTTTAATTAACAGTATTTGTTTTTGCTGTCTTGTCTTTTTCATTTGGAAGGTCAATATTCGACTTTCCATCCATCAAAAAGCTGCTCGCATTTCCAAAGTTTTCCTTCTGGTATAAGAACATATTTTGTGTACAGTATAGTAAAGATTTTTAGTGAATTTTTTCTTTGATAATGCTCTGTCATTTTTTTATGTTTTCTGTTCAGCTATGATGCACTACATGGAGTTGCAGGAATTTATGCAAAACGTATTTTTGTGGAAGAGTTAGGTGCAGATGAAAGCCAATTACTTAACTGCATACCCAAGGTACTTTCAAATTCATATTTTCTGTATCGTGAGATAAGGATTTGATTATGAGTGATTCAGCTAGTCATGAATTATTGCTCAGGAAGATTTTGGGGAGGCCACCCAGATCCAAATCTTACTTATGCAAAGGAGCTAGTTGCACGTATGGGACTGGGCAAGTCAGCTTCACCTGGCGAACCTCCCGAATTCGGTGCTGCAGCTGATGGTGATGCTGATCGTAATATGGTTCTTGGCAAGAGGTAAAGTAGGAACTCTTTTTATGGATAGAATTCACAAATCATGATTTTTTTGCTAGTATTCCTACGTCCTGTAGGCATGAATTTTTTTTGTTACTATTCCTTAATGTTTTTTGGTGACTGGCATGTTGACTCATGATTTTACGTAAGAAGAGGTCTCAACTGACCTAGAATATCCAACTGTTAGTTCTCTATTGATCATAACCAGAGTCTACTATCTTGAAATGACTTACATGCAGCCAATGCTTCATGTACTTTGTTCCTTTATCTAGAACTCTCGGTTTTATTGGAACAATATGTGCTTAATTAGCTGCTTGTGACAATCTGACTTCATGGTGGCTTTTGTTTCTTGTGCTTCGATCAGATTTTTTGTCACTCCCTCGGATTCTGTTGCTATCATTGCTGCAAATGCAGTTCAATCTATTCCATATTTTGCTTCTGGTTTGAAGGGAGGTGCCAGGTACAGTTTTCCATTTGTCAAACATTCCGCAAACGTTCAACTCAATGAATTGGCATAGTAATAAAATATTATGGGGCTTTCCTGTCAGTTAGATATGCTTTACAAGGCTCTTACAAGTCGTGAAAATGGTTATCTTATGTCTTCATAAGTATTACATTTCTTTCAGGAGCATGCCTACATCTGCTGCGTTAGATGTCGTGGCACAAAACTTAAATTTGAAGTTTTTTGAGGTACCTGCAGGAGCTGAACGCTTATCCTTTATGGTGTTATACAGTAGTTATACATCAGTAATGTATTTGTGTAGTACTGAGTGTTTTTTTCTGTGTATTAGGTTCCCACTGGGTGGAAGTTTTTTGGGAATTTGATGGATGCTGGCATGTGCTCTGTTTGTGGTGAAGAGAGTTTTGGAACAGGTAAGCACTTAAAACAATATTTTCTTTAATGAGTTTGTGCTTCTTTTCTTCACTTGTGCAAAGTGACTATTGACGAATCACTTTTCTTCAACTCACAACATAAAAAGCATGTAACTTGCATTGGAAACTTAAAGTGGTCATTACTCGGTCTCTTTTTGTCTAGAATCTAAAATATGAGACTTACTTGCATCTTGCCGTATCTGTAGGATATGAATATTCTTGATCATATCAGCAGTCAGAAGGAACTTGGAAGCGAGTGATAATATTGCATGCCATACTAGCTTCATTCGTCTTTGTATTCTGGATCAAATTTAGACATGTCTGCTAAAAGGGTTTCTAATGAAGTAAAAGAAAAGAAAAGTTAGCCATAAACTTTGGTGCTATTTATAGCTGGAAAATCTAACTGAAGAATTATTATGTAGCCTTTTTATGGATTAATGCAAGTGTTTTCTGAATTATTTAGGTTCTGACCATATCCGTGAGAAAGATGGGATCTGGGCAGTTTTGGCTTGGCTTTCCATACTTGCGTACAGAAACAAAGATCAATTTAATGGGGAAAAATTGTTTACTGTTGAAGATATAGTCCGTGAACATTGGGCAACCTATGGTCGTCATTATTACACTCGATATGACTATGAAGTAAGACATTTCCTGTTATAGACAGCTTATTTCTCTTTTAATGTGCTTCATTTTATTTCATGTGTGTTATTGCTTCTTGTGCAGAATGTCGACGCCGCATCAGCCAAGGAGCTTATGGCGCACTTGGTTCAACTTCAGTCATCAATTTTGGAAGTAAACAAGTATGATTTTCCATGTCTGCTTTTTTATTTGTTATTTTTTTCATATGCTTTTTTATTTGTTTTTTTCACAGTCTACATCTTGTTTTTGGATATTTTCAGGATAATTAAAAAAATAAGATCAGATGTTTCCAATGTTGTGAAGGCTGATGAGTTTGAATACAAAGATCCAGTGGATGGATCCATCTCAAAACACCAGGGCATCCGTTACATGTTTGAAGATGGATCTCGACTGGTAGGTTCTTGAGACTAGGCTCCTTGGATATCAACTTGTTGAACGACTTTTCTCTACTGACTTTCCAATGTCAAGGTGCATTCCATGTTGGCAGGGATGCTCAAATCCACAAAAACTGTCATAACCTCTTCATTTAAAACTGTGTGCAGGTATTTCGACTCTCTGGAACTGGATCTGAAGGGGCCACCATCCGTCTCTACATCGAACAATATGAGAATGATTCTTCAAAAACTGGCAGGGATTCTCAGGAGGCTCTGGCCCCTCTTGTAAGATTTTATTTGTCATTCTGTCAGCATCACATCTTTTAGGTCATATCCTTTATAATAATCTCAAATTCATGTAACTTTCTAATCTACTTGTTTATCTTACAGGTGGAAGTTGCTCTTAAACTGTCAAAGATGCAAGAATTTACTGGTCGATCTGCCCCAACTGTCATCACATAAGATAGTTGAAGATTCTCATGTACTGTCAATCGAGGTTTTGACGCTTGAGTATATTATAGGCTAATAAGGATGCATTAAGCTGTTGTTGTACTTTTTGTTATGACAATAACGGACAACATTTTAGTTATCTTTTCCCTTTTAATGAAAAATAATGGTGCTTTTGATTAAAAATGAGAATTTTGTGCTTTTTGCTAGCAACCCAAAATTATTGTGGCCATCTGATACAATATTTCAATCATATGATAGTACAATTACATGAGATGTCATGTACAGAGTTCATCCGAATTGTTAACTTGTTAAATTATATTATACAACTTCATCACTTCATTACAAAAGATCAGTACCAAAAACTTTGGTTTATCTTGTACCCCAAGCGCTCCTGGAAATTCGTATTCACAATTCTTCAAGGCAGATTGAGTATCCGCAAGGGCATCCCTCTGTCCTTACGGAAGTATTCTCGTCAAAGCTCTGGTTTTCGATCGGGAGTGCTAGAAAATCCTTGCGCACTTGGCTTGAAAGTCAAGGGCTTTCTCTTGAAGTCCTCTGGTTGCGTCTCAACATTATCTTGATCACAATGTTGCCGTTCAAGCGACTCGTCCTTGCGGTTGAGAAACTCCTGATTTTGGACGACAGGTTGGTCCTCGTACGAGCCCTTCAACCTTTGCCTTGTTATGATGGAGGAAAGTAGCTGGTACCATCTTAATACAGCTTGAGCTTCGTTCCTCCTCTTCTTTTCTGCTTTTCTTCTTTCTTCTTCCACTACATATGCCTAAAACAACAATTTTAGTATCAGATATGTACATTATGGCAAGTGACCCGTATGAAACCAATAAGAACTGCCTTTTATTGTAGGAATTAGAGAGGATTAATTGGTCGATTAATTGGTCGATTGTAGAGAGTTCACCTCCATTACTGCATCTTTGAATTCTGAGCATATCACAACTCCTTCAAAGATGGGCACTGACCGCCCATTGCGAAACTCGAAACCAACCATGACTGGGGCAAAATCTAGTTCTAGTCGCTTCACAACAGGTACTATTCTTGAATATCGTAAATGCACAGTACCCATCTACTTGACCTCGATCGTTCTGTGCAGAACATGATAGAGTAGAATTGTGAAACAAAATGTGGCAGGAACCCAATATGTCTCATTTTTTTTATTCAATACTAAAAATCAAAACTGTTACCACAATCTACAGAGTTTATATTATTCAGAGTACTTCACATATAAAAAATAACCATAACCAAATTGATGGCAGGCTTTCATATAAAATTCCTAAAGCCAATTAAGAACTTATAACACAAACGAAATAAAGTACCTTTGGAACCATCCCATCTACAGCATGTGGAAGATTTAGGTGTTCAGTTTGCCATCTTCCATGTAGCTCAAGCGTTCCTTCTGAGCCATTGTCATCATCAAGATCAAGGTTGTGATTTTGCATGCCAGCTGATTTTCGAGAATATCTCATAACCTAAAAATTACATGGTTAAACATATGATCTTTTAGTACTGTAACCTTGACTGGGTCTTCGTTTTTCTGTACTTGCAGCCCTCTTTTAGCCATCTTTGTTCTGTTTGCCCGTTCTTTACACTAGTGAGGTTAAATTATGGTTATAAAATCGGAATCAGAATCTGAATCAAAATTAATTTTGAGGGAGTCAGAATCGGTCTAAATCGGACAGAAATCGGTTCAGTTGAATCGGTCTAAATTGGTCTAATCGGTTATATATAATAATTTGATAATTTATAATTTAAATATATAAAAATTAAGTATTAATATTATTTTGATATTATTATGTGTATTATAATTTATGATATTTTTAATATTTTTTTAAATTTTTTTAAAATTATTTAGAATCAATTATTATTTTTGACACGGGTCAAAATCGAGTCAACTTTTAATTACGAGAATGCCACCCCCGACCTTGCTCTTTCACCCCCACTGTCGACGTTGGTGCCCTGCCCTGCCTTCCCCCGTCAGCCCCGCACTGCTCGGCCTCCCCCAACCTGCCCTCGCCCCACCCCGTCCCCCCCCTCCTTGCGCCTCTGCCTAGCCTTGCCACCCTCATCCCGTCGGCCCCGAGTCCCGGCCCATCCCCCCACCGGCCCGCCTCCCCTTGCCAGCAATGCCCCCTAAAACATTTTTAGTAATTTATCATAAAATTAATTTAAAACCCGCTTCGACCCCAAATTTGAGATGGAATGCGACCGATCCGATTTATCCAACACTGGGTTAAATAAGATGGCCAGAACAATATCCAATGATAGGACCCTTGCGATGAAGTATCTGATACTTTGTAAACCACCTTTCCATTGCATAGAGGTGCTGGTTTTTGTAAGCCTAAATGACAAGACATTTGGATTGAGTCACACTAAAGAATTCTGATGTTTCAACTCGTGTTCCGTAAGAACTAGCTATCGTAGTAACTTGATCCTACGCTATAAGGCTCCCACTCCGGCATTAATGTTTATCAAACAGACAAAAACTGGCCACTTTTCTTAGTGATCCATTATATAGCATTTTCAAAAGTTAAATTGTAAAATTTAAATGCCCTTAACATAAACTTCATAATATTCGTTCACACATTATGCACATACCTTATACATTATGTAAGTGCTACAAACTTCGTAAAACTAAAGGAAATGGAATTGACCCCCCATATATACTATGAAGGAGCATTGCCTTAGGTCATATTATCGTAAAATTTTTTAGTTTGAGATATTTTTAGTCCAGCTAGAATAATAGCATAAACACGTTGGCACAAAACCAATGCAGACCTTGGCAGCGGATAAATACTGGATACATGGTTTCTCATAATCATGTGCATACCTGCTGACTGGTTGGAAGCGGCTCAGCTAATGCTCTGGTGTTAAGCTCCATATCCTCAAGATGGCTCCTTTTATGTCGAGCAGCATAACTAGTTCCAGGCATGTTATCTTGCTTTCTATGCACTTCAATGACTTCATCAACATATTGTGTTTGCATAGCGTTCGTTCCTGTGGGAGTCAGTTAGATTCTTCTCCAGTTCCTTTAATGGTTGTAAAACTGCTTCCCACCATTGTGAATTAATTTGCTGAGGAGAAACAATGTGCCACTTCATGCAATACCTGAAATGTTACAAACAAAACAAATGATGAAATAGATTTTCTCAAAAGAATAGAATTTAAACGCGACCCAAAAGTTTTTTCTCTCTTTTGTAAACTTATCAAAGAATAACTTGCAATTTTATAATTATAGAGAAGTAAATATCAGGTTATTAACATATTTTTGCGTTGCAGGAAAATCATTTCTTGTAGCTTAAAATGTTTTACTAACAAATTATGGAATTTCTTTGGTAAAAATTACAATTGATCTGTTCTCTTGACTTTTG
Organism: Piper betle; assembly: GCA_033002965.1. Lineage (NCBI taxonomy): Eukaryota > Viridiplantae > Streptophyta > Magnoliopsida > Piperales > Piperaceae > Piper > Piper betle. Next base: position 53,975 of record JAURVB010001168.1, on the reverse strand, counting down.
CTGGGATTATTAATCCCCTCTGAGCATTAGTAGCAAGTGACTGCTTCTATAAGTGATTGCTCTCCTTTTTTTGTTTCAAAACAATAATATCCGGAGATGCCCATGCTCTGGAGCAGCTCGTGGTTGAGGTAGGGGATGTCCTCCTCCAGCTCGTTGTCGGCTAAGGTCACGCCGTAGGTGCGCACCAGGGAAGGGTCGAGGTTGGTGTTGGCGAGCCACGAAAACCAATCCACGGTGGATTGCCTGATCTGGGTCTTCTTCCATTGAAGCTCATCATGTTTAACATGCATAATAAGTCACCAGCTCGTTGGGGCTGGCCGGGAGGTGAAAGGGAGTTGATCTGACGAAGTTGGTCGGGCTGGTATACGTCTTTTGATCCATGGATGGTGGTACATGAAGGCAATAAACATAACAGGGGAAATGAGTGTATCAAAAAGTAGGATGGGCACTTTAGATGCCATGAGCCGTCATCGTTTAACATTATCAAATTCACCTCAATATCCTATCCTGTTTGCTCTAATAAGATCTTACCTGCGAATACGATATTTTCAGTTTTACACTAGCATTAGATTGAGGGAGGTGAAACAGTGAAACAGTTTATTTATTTATTTTTCATGATTGATCATATGTATACATCCAATTGACTGCGAGCAAGCTAGTCAGCAGAGTCGACAGGGCATGGCAATTGAATGATGATGAACAGTAGTGGGCCAAAACGTTGCATAGAGTCTCATGTGTACTTTGTCATTTTGCATGGCAATTGGCACTTGATAGATGGATATATTACACAATTCCTTCATCTGGGTCCATCCCTTGCATGACTGCCACTAATTTTGGCTTCCAAACCTTTGAAAGGAAATTAACACATGAAGGAGTTAGGTTTTGCGTGAGGAAGGAGTTTGCTCACTCACAGAACACAATTAATGGGTCCTCGCGTTCTGTAAATTTTCATGGTTGTCTGCAACTTCCATTGGGAGTGAGAGGCGGATTTCTTCCATACATACATACAAACACGCACCGTTCGCTTCGGGTGATCCCATCAACGAACGGCAGGCCCATCAATGAATAGGAAGCAGGCCCAAGATAACAGTGTGGTGGCCCATCTAGGATCTATCGTCGTCTTTAATCGGATGTCTTGGTAGTCAAGCAAATTGCTCCTCTCTTTTTGTCAGCCCGAGTCTGATACCGCCGGTTGTGCCGACGACCGACACCATGACCTTCAACCAATCCCCGGCGGCGGAGTCGGAGGGGCGGCGCCTCCTCCCTCCACGATCGTGAGGTTGAGGGTGGCCGGGGCGTGGGCGGGGATGATCGAGGTGGACTTGCAGGGTTGGACGCTGCCCATGCTCCGGCAAGAGATCGCGCGGCGGTCCTTCTGTGCGCCGCACTGCATCAGCCTCATCTCCGCCGGAAAGGTCCTCCGGGACGGCGACGGCGAGCCACAGACCCTGCTTCAGATTGGACTCAAGCCCAACTCCAAGATTCTGGCCAGTCGCGTCTCCCTCGATGATGGCAAGGTCATCCATGACGAAGCAGAGCGATCCAATCGTCTCTCTAGAGTCAGGTTTTTCTTTTACTCTTCCAATTATCCGTTTCGTAATTTTGAAGGGGCTATTACTTGCTTAGTATGATGCGGCTTTCAAATTCTGGTACTTAGTTTGTTGTAATGTCAAACCGAGACGTCACTGACATTAAAAAGTTTGCGCCTTTACTGATATAATAATAATTTCATCTGTTTATAATATTAGTGCTTCTTATTTAGTTAGTTTATCATAGTCACTGCTGTTGCCAATTTGGATTTTGTGATTGTATCCGCCTAACTATTAGTAATTGGGTTGGTTGAGTTGCACGACGTAATTCATCAGCTTAGGCATTGGTAGAAAGGAATGTGCATAAAATTTGTGATGTCGTTCTATATATAGACTATAGCTTGTGTGTATGTTTTATCAAACGAGCTCCACAATCATCACTTTTGTACTATAACTTTGTGTTTGTTGGTATCTTCTTAGTCATTGAGATATCTGTTTGGTGAAATAAGTAGGGCTGTAAGTAGGTCAAGGCCATACCACTTGGGGGTTACATTGACTGCTAATAGATTATATAGATTATTTACTGACTAGGGGTTAACTTGACCAACTAAGAAAGGCCCTCACTAATATATTAGACTCAACAATATGCTTATTTTCCATTAACCCATGCTCTGATGGGCCTACTTATTTCACCAATTTTTTAATTGCTAACAGACTATACTTAAAAGATTAGTTCGGTAGGCTTGCTTGTGTTAGTTGTATGCTATAAAATAGCTAGTTATGGAGCTTTCTAAAAAAGAAGAGAATTGCTCAATATCTACTTGAGGAATTTTCCCATGAGTCTTTTCAATGTTGCAGAGCTGCTGCTCTTGCATTAGCAAAGAGGCATGTTGATGGCGCAATGTCATTGGATGACTTCAGCCTCGAACTTGAAGATCAGGATGGGAAGAAAATACAACTAGGGTCCGAGGCAGATCAGCAGTATGCCTTCACCCATCTTGTTCTACTTTCTACTTAAGATGTGTGATTAATTTAATTTGGCATGTAATAATACTTTGCTTCAGGGGTGCAATGATGGGCCTCATGCTCCAAGCTAGCGCTAAACAGCTCATCAAGAAAGAGCAGTATAAAGATGCATTGGAGGTGCTTGTCATGAGTGAGGTTAGTTGATTTGTAGATTTTCTTACAGGTTTACCGTTGATGCTCCACAGCCTTGTTGCAGTTTGTAGGGTTTATAAGTTAGAGCATTTTACTGTGATGCAGTTCGCCTGAAACTGTTACAAAGTTATAATTTTATATGGATACCACAGTATCCTAGTGAGAACTGAGAAGAGACAGGCTTGAATCTGAGCATTAGCTCACGTAAATTACTTCTGAAAATAAGTCAATCAATTACCAATTGACAGTTGTTTCCTCGTTGCAGGAGGCCTTCTCTCTGTGTGATCCCAAGGTTGTTTTGGTAAGTTATTTCAACTGGCTTTTACCAAAAAACTGCTGGCCGGGCAACTATTTTTTTAAAAAAATTATTTTATTGATTCTATAACACGTGTAAGATGCTGGATGAGGTTCGTAATTTTATCCCTGACCGCAATTTTTATTATAATGCACATTCATGATTTAGATGGTAGACAATATATCAATCCTGCAACTGGATATTGTATGGTGCTACTTTATGTTGCGTGATATTTCCTGGCTTTCCATGGCTGGGCTTCGCCTAAAGAAAGCTAGAGAAGGGCTTGAACGTGTACATGGATCGGATGCAGAGAGGGTTAGACTTCTTCATGCTGGCAGACATGTAGAGCTTGCTATGTAATTCTTGTCTGCTTCATCTTTTAAATCTTCAAATGTATATCGTTGTTTTGATGAGTCTCATGACATGTTTAATTTGTTAATTTATGTGCCTATAGATACTTAAGGTTAGAGCTCTTAGAAGGCGTAGTAGCTTACCACAATGGGTTTACTGAACAAGCACAGAAAGCATTAACTTCTGCACAAGCTAAATATCTTCAGGTTTTCATCTGTTAGCACAATTAACTGTTCAATGATTCTGTATCTGCCACTTGTCAGTTGATAATCAGAATTTAATTGGAGGCTAACATTTTGGATGCTACTTCAGCGTGATATTGATCACAGGTTGCTGGACATAATTTCCTTTCCATTTAAAGTTTTTTTCTACTATGACTTCAGCTTCAAGTGTCAGATGAAGATCTATCCCTGCTGATGAGCATGGGATACAGAGAAAAAGCCGCTCAAAGAGCATTGAGGATGACTCAGACTGTTGGGGGTGCTGTCGAATTTCTCATTGAGGAAAAGGCGAAAGCAGCTCAGAAGATTGAAGAGGACTTAAAACGTAGAAATGAGATTAAGTATGTTGTTATTCATTTTCAAGTCCCTATCAAGATTCTCTCTTTCCCTGAGTTGGGACTTGAACCCATATCTCGCTCCCTATAAGGAGGGGGGTGACTTGAGCAAATATCAGATTTTTGAAAGTGAAAGACAGTTATAGTTGTTTCAGCTCCATAAATTGTATTTTTATTTAGTTGTTATTTTCTTGCAGGGAACAGAGGAGTTATGGAATGACTCCCTTAAAAAAGACGGTAAATATTGAAATGCTGAACGAGTTAGTGAAACTGGGGTGAGTTGTTATTATGATTATAAAATTGTAGCACACAACTGCAAAAGGCATTGACTGGGCTCTCAAAATAGAATAGTGGACTGCCCATGGTGGTGTTTGGAATGGTGTCTTCTTTTCCCCCCTTTTCTCGGAGTCGTTCAGGAAACTGAACTGAATGATATTCAATGACCAGGCATGGAGGAAAACTAATTTTCTGTTACTCTTATCAAAAGGATTTTGTCCTCATTTGCAGATATGAGAGACCTTTAGCTGCTGAAGCCCTTCGAAGAAATGCAAATGACGTTCAGAAGGCTCTGGATGACTTGTCCAACCCAGACACTAATTCTGATCTTCAGGTTTTGACTTCTATTTCTCTCTCTTTTCTTGTGCTTGTGATTTCTATGTTTTGAATAAAAATTGGAACATTTATTTGATTATTTACCTGAATTTGATAGTTCTACCTTCATTCAAAGACTCGAAAGAAGCCAAAGAGAGCATTAGATGTTGAAATTGAGGAACTTACTGCCATGGGATTTGAGCGTTCACGAGGTTTAACTCTTTGGAACCTCATTGGGCTTTACTTCGAATGTCTTATAGTTTATGATGTCACGAACCGATGATACGACTGAATCATTGTCTCTTGCCTTTTCAATCTGAAGAATACCTTGTTGTCTTTTGACATGATACATTCTTGAAATTCTTCCTTAATGGGATCAAACTTATTTGACATTTTGCACTGATAAGGGCAATTTGTTTGTTTCTATTTATTTTTCTACTTTGCAGTTATTGGAGCTTTGGAAGCTTCAAAAACTAAGGAGCAAGCTCTGAGTTTACTTCTTTCAGATCAGACTCCAAGCCTAGTGGAGGCCAAAAATTCGGCAGACTTGCACAATGGGGAAGGAACTTCTGCTGATTCTCTTGCTTTGGGGGAGATGGGAGAGGAGGGTACATCTGGTACAAAACATGCCGAATATGAAGAAAGAGATGCAGAAATGGAAGACGAAATCACTCAAGAGATCACAGGAGATGCGTTTGCTGATTATGATATTGATATCACTAAAGAAGGAGAAGCACTTAAGGAGTATTTAGCCTTGTTAAATTCTGCTTAATTTAGACTATTTCTATGTATATGCTATGTCAAGAACTTTACCAACATGCACATTGATGTGGTTAAAAACCAGAAGCTTGTAAATAGGGATCAATGCACGAAGTTCATGTGTAATTTAAACACGAAGCTAATCTATCATTTTCTTGTCCAGATGTAATTGTAATATATACGCTAGAAACGGGCCTTGAAAAAAAAATACAAGAAATGACAAAACTTCCCAAAGTCTTAAAACAACTGCTGCCAGGGCAGAAGTAGGAACCGCAGAGATATCCATAACATTGGACACCACCGAGTCACTGACCACACCCAAAAGCAAACCTGCAAAGGTGGTGAATCCCCTAAATAGCAAAATACAAATGGAGAGAGGATTTATTTGAGTCACGGGGAGGAAGATTATAATGCATCACATGGTATTAATATGACGCTAGAGCTCCAATAAGATCATAGTAGTATTACAATTCACGACAAGTTTTTGCGCATCCATGAGTTCGTGATCCTTGAACTGGCAATTGGCAATTGGTAAATTAAACATTTTTAAAGGAAAAATGTCGTGGAGCCTGTCTTTCAACTTGAAAATTTCAATGAAACGATGTTATGCATCAGACCTTTTTTTAAAGTAACACAGGTCTCAAGTTGCAAACCAAATTCTACCTACATATGTGCCCCTTGGAATGCTTGTCCCATAATGCTCATGGTTTCAAGTCACGCAGAAATTGCGCATCCTCTTCATTAAACATTCTAAAAGCTGCCAAAAAACTTAAAGCTTCAAACTTTCAACCTTGCCCAAGTAGGTTTGTTCTTCACTGTACCAGAGAAAGCCCAAGAATGGTCTCATTTGATGTAGATTTCTTTAAAAAGAGCCTGCCAACTTTGTTTGGTATGTTACGCACACACACACAACCGATCCCTTCAGTTTTCCATGACACGAGAGACTTTGCGCTGCAAGCTGTCTGGGTCATAGTGGACAGGCATTTCAGCATCTGTTAACATAGTAATCTGCTCGTCTTGTCCACCATCATTCATTTCTACACCTTTGTTCTCATCTTTGTGCATCTCATTGCAATTGATTGTGTTCCACATTGGCCTCTCTTCTTGAAACATCCTGCAAAGCACATAAAATGACGAGATAAGCTTAAAAGTTTATTGATCTTCAAATAATTATTGACTTTTTCATATAATGATTCGCTTATGAACCCATACATGACACACATCCTTTTTAATGCCCACCTTATAATGAAAATCTATACACAAACCCTACAGATACATTTTGCTAGAAGTAATTAATGAACCTATATTTGCCTGCCAATTTCTCCCAAGGATAGAAACTCTATTAATATAACAATATGAATGGTTCACTTCTTCAGCTTCAGAGGAAGTGCCAAACAATAAGGATGGTTACCAAGTAACTAAGCCTGGCTAAGGGATATCAAACATGTCACCAACAAAATAATGCATTTATTACAAAATTAACAAAATTAAGAAAAACAAGTAAAATATAAAAAACGATTACGGATGTTTGCAGAGCATAGGCCCTTGAATCATGATAGCATATCTGCAAGTGGATATTTCTTTGATAGAACTCATCATGGTACCTGATTCTGAACATACAAATCTGACCTATAAATCAAGGAGATGATTAAGTTATTCTACCTGACATAAAAGTAGCATCATAACAATACGGTATCATTCTAAAACAAGTAAGGTTAACTTACCTCAGTTTCACGAGGATGCTCTGTGATGTCACAAATGGTTCCATTGGTGTATTGATGTGCATGATATCTGCAAGAAAATCAATAACCTAAATTTGATTGCAAATAAACATCACTACAACCCTTCTAAAAGACAATTGAACATACTTTTGGGCAGCATCTTTGGAGCGGGGATCTTTTAATGTAGATACATCTGATAGTTCACGATTATAAGCAGCAGTTGCCTCTGGATCAAACCTACCCAATATGAACTCTTGGACAACCTGCAGCGCATTTACTCACTCCATTAAAACTTTTCTTGATGATATTAGAGGTTCGCCAGAACAGCTAACCATACAAGGCAATTACATGAATGTCTATGTAGGACCATTTGTCCACTAGAACTTCTACATTTCATTGATCTATATAGGTCTCCTGAGAGTTACACCCATGAACATTTTGTAAAGTCATGATAAGTACATTTCGGCATTACAACTTAAAAAGAGGGTGGCCGTAAACCTACCTTCTTGTCATCATCCACATGAAACTGGCGCAAATGTTTATGATAGCAGAATTCATAAGCCCACCAACCTTCTTGCTGCAACAAGTGCTTTTCAATTTAAAACATGCAAAAAACTAAGCTGGCAGAATCAAGTATCAACTAGATGTGTCCTCACCCGAAGAAAGCATCTATCTTGCATAACTTCCAATAGTTCATCAGGTGTCTTTATGTTAGCTTTCCCATCAGATTCCACTAGCACGTGACTTGTGTTCTGCTGTGAGACTGACTTTGCACTTTCCTCAACTTTTGGCAGGAAACATAAATAAGTTTTCCCTTGTGTATCAGTTATTGTCAGAGACTCTTGGTCCTCTTCCTACATATTAAAATGCATCAAATTTTTTGTCAGCCATTACACGTCCTTAAGCAATACTTTGCTTTCTTTCTTCTTTTAATCTTCCACTTTAATCCAAAAAGAAATTAATGACATCGATCCTAATCTAGGAATCATGTGATTGCAAATGGCAAAGCTTTGATGGCCGAATGCCCTTTCTTATGCCAACCCTCCCTAATCCGGACTTGAGAGAGGCACATGACCATTGGCAGAGTTCCAACAGCAGGTAAGATAAACAAGTGAAAAAAGAAAACAAAACAAAACAAAAACACGGCAATCATAGACAAGATTTGGACAAAAAACGACTTTTTTAATGCATGAGAAAGCCCCCTGGCTTTCTCCACAATTAAAAAATAGAGATCAGAAGAATAGTTCTGCTGCATAACAGCTTGACTGTAATAACACATTTTAAATTCGACATGAAGCATTAGTATCATGATTTGGATTTACATCCATAGTTGGATTATTATAATATCGACAACATTTATTATTTCGCATTTATCTTTATGCTTATAAATTGGTTATGATTTATTCATACATGTTCTATACACGTATTACATGTCATTGTCACGCTTATGTTTAGTTGATGCGACACTTAGGTTGTAGTGACAGCCTTGATTAAAAGTACGGAAATTGGGGCGGGCCATTACAATGACATCTATCAAGAGTGATATTGAGACAATAACCAACAAATAACATGAAATTTCAATAAATGTAAACATCATAGGTTCAGATAAAATTGCCTACTAAAGCAGAAAACATTATTTGACAATGCAAGAGTTGTGCTAACCATAGATAGTGTATCGGAAAAGGTAACAAAAAAAACATGAAAGATGGGAAATATTGAGCAAATTAATGCATCTCTTAAAACCAATAGGTGCGAAACATTGGACTACTGTAAATATCTTCCAAATCGTACTTACTGGTGAGTAGGGTGACACGGACGAATGAAACTCAATCCTATACTTTGGCTCCCGATTACTACGACTAAACGTCCCACCTGCTAATGAATCCAACAACAAGCATAAGTTAGGAACCAACATCCGAAAACTTAGAACTGACGTAGATTATGCATAACTATGAGAAATCACAAAAATAATTCCACAATTTGCTATTCCATAACCTACAACTTCAATCCTAACACACACACAAAACCCTTATTTTTTTTTTGAATAGCAGAAACGTGATCGATTCAAGTAGCCCACTCGTTGTATCCCAATCCGACATTGAAATCCTACTCACGAAATTCAAATTTCTCGTTACACTTGTCGTTTGATACCATTCTACAAAGACCGAAGGGCATGGAGTAGGAATCAGACAAACAAGGAACATACCTATGAAAGAAGAGAAGACCTGCTCGGCCAACAAACCCTCGCCGGAGAGACGAATGAGGAGAAGGATGAAGAAGGTAAGGAAACCCATGTCCCTCCTTGAGATTTCCGACCCCCTTTATCCGCGGAAAGCAAATGGAAGCATGTGCGATCAAACTCAAAGAAAAACTACAACAAAAATCCCGGAAAGCTTTTAGAAGTGATCAAACTCAAAGATCGCGAATCCGATCATCCGCCATTGACATAGGTAGGAGAGAGGAAGAAGAAGACGACGACGAAAGACGAAGACGATGATGAAGTTTGTGCGAACAGGATTTCGGAAAATTGCGCTGATGCTCTTCTTCTTATTAGGTTAAACAGTAATAACGAAGCGAAGTGCCCTTGGAAATGTAGGGGGTGGGCTCGAATTGAAATTAACCTCGGGACGTAGCTAACCCTATTCGAAATTATTTTAAGTTTAGTTCGAATTAATTTGAATTTATACTTATTAATTTTATACTAAGAAAAAATATTTAGTTCGAAATAAATTTGAATAATGCAAAGAACTTGAGTTAAATAGTGTTCGGTTTGGTTTGGCTTAAAATACAAACTCGATATGTTAAAATTAAAAAAATATTTCGATTGACTCGATGTGTCAATACTATTGAGGACATATTGAACTTATATAGTTTTGTAAACAAAATTTTGATTTTATATAAGTTGATATGAGTCAAACACAAATATTCGTTCAACTCAAGGTTGGCTCGAACTTAGCTTAAAAATATAATGAGTCGAACATCAGCTAAGTCAAAATACCATAAATTTTGGACAAACTTAACTCGACCCATAATATATCAAAGTTCGTCAAATACTCTAATAAGCTTGTCAAAAATTATATCGAATTTAAAAATATCACTGTTCGGTTCAGCTCGACTCGTTTACACCCCTTGATTAATCTTATCACTATAGTGGGTGGAGAAAAAATAAAGTAATTGATGGTATACCTTATATTAGCCCTTAAATTACAAGGGTAATAAAAGTGATTTCTTAAATTAGAAGGGTATTAAAAGTAATTTCATCTGAATTAAAAAAAATATAATCATATGATCTACATTAATTAATAGCTAAATTTATGTTATATATTGCTGACATTTATACTCCAACGGTTGGTAATTGGTGTAAACTATTCTTTCTCATATATTAAATACTTTTTTGCCTTAATGAATAAGGGAATTTTTAATTTAATGCCAATTGCTTTATTATCTGCCTACTCAAGTGGGTTTTATAATAATAATATAAAAATATATATTTGACATATATTATTAAAATTGTTATCTTATCGCCTCATTTATGTTTTAATTAATTGTCGTCTTAATTTATCATTGTACTTGTATCAGTCTTATTTTTTGTTACGTATAGTATTTATATATCCACACTAATTCGAATGAATCTCTATAAAGCAAACCAAGTTGTCTGGACAATAGTTAGTTAAACTGGCAACTAACTGTCCAACTTGCAAGAATATTAACCAACCCATTACGAGCATGTTTTTTAAAAAAAAAAACAATTACGAGCATTATTTACTTGAACTTGTTTAAAGATTAACAAAAGTTTTATTATTATTATTATTATTATTATTTTCAAACTATTTTTGTATTTAATTATGCATATAACTATTTTCGTGCAGTTAGATCAATGATTTTAAACAGGTTTGGCCGGGTCCACCTCCAGGTTTTTAAAAGCCAATTTCGATTTTTAACAAATAATTAATATTACTAATAGCTTAAGACAACTTAATTAAGTAAAACCTAGAATTATTATTTTCTTAATTTGTTTATTATTACATGCCGAAGAGGAAGAGGAGGCCTTCTGACGCACCCGCTTCGTCGTCGACTTCCTGCCGTGGTCAGTCGAAAATGATCGATTCGTCGTCTTCCCATGGGTCAGAATTTCCAAACAGCGAAGATTGGTAGAAGCAATTGCCGAGGTTGACAGCTTTGCCGCTGTTTCGATCCGTTCCATTTTGTCGGCAAGGAGGGAGTGTATTGTTTGAAGCCTTCGAGTTGCGGGGGAGGGTTGTCCGATCGGAATTTCGGATCATGCCTTTGTAAATCTGTTCTTTTTTGGGTTTGTTCGGTTTTTGGTGATGGGTTGGAGGTACAAGGCAGGGTTGTTCCTGATTATTGCCGTCGTGGTCATATGGGTATGCTCTGCCGAAGTCACCCAGGTTGTACTAGCCCACATGTCTCCAATCCAATTTTTTATATTCGACCTGTTTTGGAAAGGACTCATTTTTTCTGTTAATTCTCCGTTACTTGCTTGAAAATGTTCGTCTTTTGATTTGGCTCTGTGTTCTGGCGTCTCCATTCAAATGTCTTGTTTAGATCTGGAAGTTCCGAGGTAGAATTGTGGGTTACTTGTGCGGTAGTGAATTGTTTGCTAATTCATATTTTTAAATTGTTTGTTTGTTACCTGCGTTTAAGTTTATTCTTAAAGCCGATATCGTGTGACTAAGTTTGTTCCATCTTTTCAATGGTTTGGTGTGACTCACCTTGTTACATCTTCTAAATTATTGTTATTATTATTTATTTTTAATAGCTTTTTTGCATCGTATAATTTGTTTGTTGCGACTCATTTTGTTGCATTTTTAAATTGTTTGCCAATGCAGGATATATTCGCAGACTACAAGCAGCCGTTTGCTGTAACTTATCTAGGTGCTTCTCTTATGGCAGTTTATCTCCCTATAGCATTTGTCAAGGATTGGCTATGCAAATCATTTGCCAAAAGAAGTAATAAGAAGGGGAAAAATGAAGAAAATGTTGATAATTCCTTGTCAGTACTTGATTCGACTCTCAAGTATGGCGGGATGCAGGCCCTTGAACTTGAGAGCCAGACCTCCTTACACAGAGATGATAGTGAAACGAATCTTACTGGAAGGGAAGAGGGGAAACCATTGATTTCCCACGATGCAGACTTGACAAGGCAAAACAAGGAACTTTCTGCAAAGGAAATTGCAATATATGGATTTTATATTGCTCCTATTTGGTTTATAACGGAGGTGATTTTGTATGATGTGTTCTTGCTTCTAGTTCTGTTTCTAAGTGCCAATGCTGGATTCTGGAATTATAATTTATGGGCTGGGTTTAAACAGTTAATATTTCTTATTGTTTAGTTTAGTTGGATGTGTAAGTTTTGCAGTTTCTGTAAGCATTATTATTTTAGATCTCTCTTTCCACCTTTTTTCCTTGTGCATTTTTTGCTTAATCGCTGTCCTATGTTGCTTTCCATCCCTAATATTAGGTGAATAAATGGAATTTTGTTCTGCGATTTTGATGCACAGGCTGTGGAAGGTCTTTTCCCCTGTATCATTAAGTAATATACAGTTATAATTTTACAGCTTTACTGTAAAACCCGAACATCTCTCTCTTTACAAGCATGCTTTAAGTATGCTTATTATGATTTAGAAAGAGCAACATGTATCTAATATCGTTGGACTCGTTTGAAAAGTGTTTTTCTTTTCGTTCTGATTATTTATGTAATATCTTCCTTTGTAATGCAGTACCTATCAAATGCAGCACTTGCACGAACTAGTGTGGCAAGCACGACTGTGCTATCCTCAACATCAGGGCTTTTCACTCTATTCATAGGAGCATGTCTGGGTCAAGATTCTCTTAATATTGCAAAAGTGTTAGCTGTTTTTGTTAGTATGGCTGGTGTTGTGATGACAACTTTGGGAAAAACTTGGGCCAATGATGAATCACAGTTGAGCTCTACTGGGTATTCCTCTTCCTATGGCCTTATCATCACAGAGTTGCTCAAATTTGTATTTTTATCAGTTTGTGACGGAATTTCTTTGTCAGGAATGGAAAGCGTTCTTTAGTTGGGGATCTTTTCGGCCTTATGTCTGCAATGACATATGGTCTATTTACCGGTTAGTTTTTTAAACAAACTTTACTCAATGGCCAGTACAAATTCTCTTGTTTTTACCATTTGTTTCACAATTTTAAATAATTTCTCAGTTCTTTTGAAGAAATTTTCTGGTGTGGAAGGAGAAAAAATGGATGTCCAAAAACTATTCGGATACATAGGACTATTTACACTGGTGGCTCTTTGGTGGCTTGGTAAGGCTCTTACTCAACCAATTGATGATCATGGCAATTGTGTGCACAACCTAAGTATCATGTTTTCCTAATTGTGACTTGATGAAGTGTAATAATAGGCGATCCTCCAAAAATTATCAAAAAACTGAAATAATAATATATATATCAATGAATACAATCATCATCGTAATCTCTTTCTCCCTTATCCCATCAACTGGGGTCGGGAACATGAATCATCATTATCATCATCAGCTTAAATCATGTTTTAAGGAAATTATCTACTAAAGAGGTTATTCAGAATTTGTTTGAGGAATGCCAATTTGTTGTACGACCCAATATAACTCATCGTGATGTCGGGTTTTTATTCAACTTGATAGCTATAATTATTTTGAATTATTTGTCTTTGACTTCAGTTTGGCCTTTGACTGCACTGGGAATTGAACCGGAGTTCAAAATTCCCCACTCAGCTAGAATGGATGAGATTGTTCTTGCTAATGGATTTGTTGGGAGTGTTCTGTCGGACTATTTTTGGTATATTTTTTTTCCTTCTTCTTTTTTGAACTTGGCAGGAAAACAGCATTTGAATTTGATGGTGTGTGTCTGCAGGGCGCTTTGTGTAGTTTGGACAACTCCTCTTGTGGCTACCTTAGGCATGTCTCTCACCATACCACTTGCCATGGTTGCAGATATGGTGATTCACGGTCGCCATTATTCTGCTATTTACATTTTTGGCTCAGCTCAGGTAATTTGTTGCATCTACTCGCCATTCATCGTATGCTTCTAGGCTTCTTGCATTCTCTGGCAGTGTATTTCTGGGTGTGAGAGTTGTCATGTCTTTGTATTCTTGGTTGATGGGTGTTGGAATGTTTATGTTGCAGGTATTTGCAGGATTTGTAATAGTGAACCTTTCAGATTGGTTTTCAAAGCTGCTTGGATTGTAGCACTAACTTGTGATGATTAGTTGTCTCTTTCCTTTGTGCACGGGCCTTCTAAGTGGTGATACAAAGGATCCCGCAAATTAGAGAAAGGAAAAAAATGAATCCCAATTGTAAGAAAAATAGAAATTATGTAAGGAAGACGTCAGGGATTATGGTTTTGGTGTATGTGGAAATCTCATATAATCATCTCATTCTTTTAATCTTTCATATGCTGCGCTGTTAGTACAGATTCAGAATGCTTCTTCATTTTGCCCCCCTTATTTTAGCTGAATATATTAGGCGAAACATGCTTTGTGCGTACTCTTTTTCTCTCCCATGTGTTAGTGACTTACCTGCCTGTTCAATGCCTTCAACGGTGGTGCAAATACACTTGCAAAATCTTCCACCCGCATCATGAGAGCACCCTAGAACTAATTGATGCATCATTGTCTGTTGAATTAATGGATGGGCTATTGTCGACCACCTGCTGACCACCGCGGGGGAAAAATATCTCAACAAATACGACATGTTCAACAAACACTACATGTGAACCTATTGGGAGCTGGTGATCGTATATGAGATTCAATTAAAAAAGATTTGGAACCCAATTCTTATTTGTTTCTCCCAGCAACGCGTTCTTAAGAAATATAAGCGTAGATGGCATTCATAGCTGCAAGTGTTACAGATGAACTACTGATATTCTGCTGGTGGATATGCTCGTCTGGACCTTATTCTTTATTATGTTTTCTGGCAATTCACTTGTCTGTATGTATGCATACAAAGATTATAAAGATATATCCAAATTAATTAACATATATCCAGATTGATTTTGCCAGCTTCTTGGGGCTGTTCCATTCAACATGAACACATATGCCCCCTTGATTCAAACACGGCCAGCTAGACGAGATTATGAATTGAGAATGAAACTGGTAATCCTTCTATCTACTAGATTAATTAACCCCAATTGACTAGATCTAAAACGAGTTAGCAAACAAAGCAAGGCATGCAGGTACAACAACCCACCACCGGATGAAAAGCAGCATTTTAATCAAAATGGTTGGGAAATTAAAATCATTTTGATATTTCCCATCTTCCCCATCTCTCTGATCCGATGGACCCTTCCCCTATAACTATGGTTTCGTAAATTAGCAGACCATGAGCTGTGAATTTGTTTCTACTCTACTCTTCACGGACAAAGTGCATCCGAGTTCCACCGCATAATGCATAACTTTGGTTAGGTGTAAGACAAGGCCAAGATCCAGAAATCGGTGGTCTCTTTCAGAGCAAAAAGCAAACTTTTTTTTCCTTTTCTCCCAAGCAAAACAAAACCGCCACTTTGGTTGCGTGCAGATGGGCTCATGGCGGGTGCGGAGAACTGATTTCACGGCCTAACCTTTGGATCTACTACTATTGCTTGTATGCAACAATGCAACGACGGAGTCACATAGCATACTTACATAATAAGTTGTCAATGAAAAATGTGTTCATGTTTCTACGTAAAAGTAATTAATTAGAGAATGAAATGACTAAAAAATAGTAGTTGTGAGTTAAATCTGAAAGTTAATCATATTTATATGGAATGCTCCTTACAAACCGTATTCTTTTTTTAACCATATGCATGCATATAAATAGAAGATAGATTGAAGATTGACAGCATGATTGGACAATGATTACTATTATTGGTGTGCAGAATCTATAATCTGGTGCTGTAATTATTCCGCAGTCATTGGAAAAGCAAAAGCTAAGGGGAGAAGCAGCTGCTCCGAATATGCTCTATTCTCTCCACCACGCAATGCTTTGTGATAGAAAATAAATTAAATTTTTTTAAAAAAAAGTGATTACTCGCTGTGTGGGGAGGGAGCGGCGTACCTTGAAAAAAACTCTCCTCATTTGGCCAGCCTCATAACTGCTGTCAAGCTCGAAAAAAAACTTCGGTCCACCCTCTAATTTCAACCAATTCCAACCACCTCCTCTCTGCTTAAAACGCACACAAACCCCCCAGTCCTTCCCCACTTCTCCCGCCCCTTTTCCCTCCCAACGCCACCGCCGGCATACGCCGCCGCTATGGGAGCAGCCATCCTCTCCGACCTCCTCTCTGAGATCCTCATCCCCGCCGCCGCGCTCGTCGGCATCGCGTTTGCCGCCGCGCAGTGGCTGCTCGTCTCCCGCGTCAAGCTCACCCCCTACTGCGCCGCCGGCGGGGCTTCCGACGGTGGCTCGGGCGGGAAGGGCAAGAATGGGTACTCGGACTACCTCATCGAGGAGGAGGAGGGGTTGAATGATCATAATGTTGTTGTCAAGTGTGCCGAGATCCAGACCGCCATCTCCCAAGGTTGTAGATTTCTGTTGCTTCGTTGTGTTTCTCCCCAGGTCTAGCTCATTTTGGAGTTTCCTTTATTGATCTCTTCGTCTTGTGCTTTGGTGTTTGTCGGTGCCGGGTGGATCTTTTTGATTGATCTGCTGCTGGTTTGTTGACGAATATTCTAATATTGGTGGAGGCAAATAGACTAGGATTAGTGCTGCATTTGTTCTGTTTCTTTCTATAAACGGATGAATCAATCAGGGTTTTGTTTTTTGTTCTGGAAATCTTCTTCCTTTTGATTATTCTGTTCTGAATTTCGTCTTTTCTATTGTTGTGCGTGCAGGCATATGGTTCGTGCTGCCTTAATTGTAACCTTTTATTGTTGTATTTTGATTATTTGCGCCCTGTACATGCTTCTACCTGCAACTGTCATCGAATTAAGCTTGAAATATGATTTTGGCTTACTAGTCAAAGTTTGCATTGTTTTTGGGAGTTTCACTTTTATCCATTAATATACTTGCTTCATTGGTAACAATAATCTTGTGAGGTAGGGCATCTATTTATTTTGACTGGAAATTCTAGTGCCAAATGATCTCTCTTTTTTCAAAATTTACCTTGATTTTGCTAGATGCAATTTGTATGAATCTTCAAGCGGCTAATATAGTGGAACTTGCTGCAGGTGCTACTTCTTTCCTTTTTACGGAGTACCAATATGTGGGGATTTTTATGGCCGCTTTTGCTGCATTGATCTTTGTTTTCCTTGGATCGGTGGAGGGCTTTAGCACGAAAAGCCAGCCCTGCATGTACAGCAAGGACAAGATGTGCAAATCAGCCTTGGCTAATGCTGCATTTAGCACTGTATCATTTTTGCTAGGAGCCATCACTTCACTCTTTTCAGGATATTTGGGGATGAAAATTGCCACCTATGCAAATGCCAGGACAACCTTAGAAGCAAGGAAGGGCGTCGGGAAGGCTTTCATCACAGCTTTTAGATCAGGAGCAGTGATGGGATTCCTTCTCGCTGCAAACGGGCTCCTGGTTCTTTATGTTGCCATTAACGTCTTCAAACTCTATTATGGAGATGACTGGGAGGGGCTTTTTGAGTCTATCACCGGGTATGGCCTGGGTGGTTCGTCGATGGCTCTGTTTGGGAGAGTTGGTGGTGGCATCTATACTAAAGCCGCAGATGTTGGTGCTGATCTTGTTGGAAAGGTTGAGAGAAACATTCCTGAGGATGATCCAAGGAACCCAGCTGTAAGTGAAGAAATTCATGTTCAGTCATCATATTTTCAATTTTCATTATTTTTTGTTTTGTTTATCCTTTAAAGTTATATTCAATGTTCTTATCTTCTTTTTCCAGGTAATTGCAGACAATGTTGGTGATAATGTTGGTGATATTGCTGGGATGGGTTCTGATCTTTTTGGCTCATATGCGGAGTCTTCATGTGCAGCACTTGTTGTGGCCTCTATATCCTCGTTTGGGATAAGCCATGACTTGACTGCCATGATGTATCCTCTCCTTATTAGTTCCATGGGTATCATTGTTTGTTTGATCACTACACTTTTTGCGACAGACTTTTTTGAGATCAAGGCCGTGAAAGAAATTGAGCCTTCATTAAAGAATCAGCTGATCATTTCCACTGTACTTATGACAATTGGGATAGGTATTGTTAGTTGGGTTGGGCTTCCTTCTTCTTTCACAATATTCAATTTTGGGGTTCAAAAGGTTGTTAAGGACTGGTAAGCTTGATAATAGTTTCATAAGTTTTTTTTCATCTTGACTATATTGTCTTCTTATAATTGTATTGACAATAAACTGCAGGCAGCTGTTTTTCTGTGTCGTTGTTGGCTTGTGGGCGGGTTTGATAATTGGCTTTGTGACAGAATACTATACCAGTAATGCTTACAGGTAACTATTGTAAGTTTTCTGTATATACTTAGATCCAGGTAACTATTTTTCACTGATGCTGTTTTACTGATGTACAGCCCTGTACAGGATGTTGCCGATAGTTGCAGGACAGGGGCAGCTACAAATGTTATATTTGGACTAGCTCTTGGCTACAAATCAGTCATCATTCCAATTTTTGCAATTGCTGTTAGCATCTACGTTAGCTTTAGTCTAGCTGCGATGTATGGTATTGCTTTAGCTGCTCTGGGAATGCTTAGCACAATTGCCACTGGCCTTGCTATTGATGCCTATGGTCCTATCAGTGACAATGCCGGTGGCATTGCAGAGATGGCTGGCATGAGTCACAGAATCAGGGAGAGAACTGATGCACTTGATGCTGCAGGAAACACCACGGCTGCAATTGGAAAGGTACTTCTTATTATTGTAAAAATTGGCCCAAGGATGGCTTTCTGCTTACATCTGTGTTTCTAGATATTACTATTTTGCTCTTGCTTTTGTGTCTTAGGGGTTTGCCATTGGATCAGCTGCTCTTGTGTCTTTGGCATTGTTTGGTGCTTTTGTGAGCCGAGCTGCAATTTCATCTGTCAACGTACTGTCTCCAAAGGTTTTCATTGGCTTGCTCGTGGGTGCAATGCTCCCATACTGGTTTTCAGCTATGACAATGAAGAGTGTAGGTAGCGCTGCTTTGAAAATGGTGGAAGAAGTTAGAAGGCAATTTAACACCATTCCAGGTCTCATGGAAGGCACTGCAAAGCCTGACTACGCTACTTGTGTCAAGATATCCACAGATGCATCTATAAAGGAAATGATCCCTCCTGGGGCACTAGTGATGCTGA
Organism: Piper betle; assembly: GCA_033002965.1. Taxonomy (NCBI): domain Eukaryota; kingdom Viridiplantae; phylum Streptophyta; class Magnoliopsida; order Piperales; family Piperaceae; genus Piper; species Piper betle. The sequence continues at coordinate 34,769 of JAURVB010001168.1, read as the reverse complement.
CGCCCCTTATCGTAGGAACTCTATTTGGTGTGGAAACTTTATCTGGTGTCCTTGCAGGCTCACTTGTGTCTGGCGTCCAGGCGAGTAGTTGTAAATGTTTTTATGCTACTATTGCCTCTATCTATTCAATGAGGTTATGATTCTAATATTTTAATGTTTTGTTGTGTGTTTTAGATAGCAATTTCTGCTTCTAACACTGGTGGTGCATGGGATAATGCCAAGAAGTACATCGAGGTAAAGATAACTGCTGCAAGTCGCTTTCATAATTTGATTTTCTAGGCCTGAGGGTCAAATGTTTGCTTGGTTATTTCTTTACGATATCTGATTGTTACTAAAGTGTTCCGTCGGCAACCTTTGCATGATGTTATCTGTTCTCTGCGTGGATGTCTTTTCTTGGTGAATAGATGGCCATCTCGATCATTTTGTTGTGTAAAACATGCCTTGCCACTGCCAGATGAAAGATGCCATTAATTATATGACTTTTGATTCAATTCCAAGCTAGTTTATTGCCCTATATTCTTTTGTCATGAAAAAGGAAAGGTCACTTTAAAAAAGTTTTGATTCTCATCGTTTTGGCAAAGAAGATGAGATGCTGTTTCTGGAAACTCCTTGCTCAACACTTTGGCTAAAGTGCCTAGTCCTGGCGTATTTTTCATGATTTCTGATAGTATTCACTAGTAGGACTCTTGCAGCTTGCTGTTCGCGCTAACTCGTCTTCTGTGTACATGGCAGGCCGGTGCTTCTGAGCATGCAAGAACCCTCGGGCCAAAAGGCTCTGACCCTCACAAGGCGGCAGTTATCGGTGATACAATTGGCGACCCACTGAAGGACACCTCTGGTCCTTCTCTTAACATTTTGATCAAGCTCATGGCCGTGGAGTCACTCGTCTTTGCTCCATTTTTTGCGACCCACGGTGGCATCCTCTTCAGGCTTTTTTGAGGAAGCAGGCTCAAACGCTACTTCTTTTATGCTTGGGCTGATGCCTCGTCTCCTTTTTTTATGTTATCCCAAGCTCGTCAATCCCTCCAGCCGTTGTGTTGATTACTCTTTTTGTCCTATTAATACCGTTACCACTTGCAACTTTCGAGCAATTTAGGGTCCGTCTCTCGTTGTAGTTATGCGAAATTTCTACATCGTTTTTCTTTTCAGGTGCCCACATCCTTGGCACAACTCGTATAGTTATATATATAGCAGTGGAATGACATTTTTTTGTTGTTTTCAATCGCTGAGGAAATCCTTTTGTTGACGTACTTTGCCTCCCCTTTTTCCTGTCGGTTATAATTGACATGGATTTATTAACGGGGTTATCATATGATCTGTGCTGGCAATATTTTTTGGCATGGATTTATTAACGGGGTTATCATATGATCTATGGTGGTAATATTTTTTTCCAGCTGATCTTTCCATCCAACATTTTATATATATATATATGCTGTAGTTCTGACCAAGATCAGCTGTTGTCCTGACCAGCAATTTGCTGTAGTAAGTCTTATTTGCTGTAGCAATTTTGTGATTGGTGTAAATTAACTTAATTAGTGGTGTTTTAAAAATAAATATAATAATTAAGTTAATACCCTTTAATTGAAGGGATTGATACGTATCAAAAAATTGCCATGGCGGATTTTTCTGTAGCAATTTGCTAAAAGTCCCCAGCCGTTTTCGTATGTACATCTATGTATGCTTAAACTCTACTAAAAGAATAAAACGTTGCACACTACTATCTATACATGGGTACAATCGCAAATATGCTAAGAACGAATTCAAGTTAAACAAACCAGCTAGAACATCTAAGTCGGCAACGAAAAGGAAATTATATATATTTATAGGAAATAATATTCTGTACTCCAGCACAGCCATCTTGGCTGTGCTGGAGTTTGATCTTGGCCGTTGGATTAGCATCCAACGGCCAAGATAAAAAAAAAAGGGTTGCCGGTGCGCCGCCGCAGCAGCGACGGCGGAGGGGCGGGAAGGGTGTCCGGCCACGGCGACGGCTGGGGGGCGGCGGCGACAGGGGACGGGGGGCGCGGTGCGGCGAGGTGGCGGGCGGAGGCCGAGGGGGCGCGGCGGGGTGGCGGGCAGGGGACGGGGGACGGGGTGGCGGGCGGGGGACGGGGTGGCGGTGGTGTCGCCCGGCGGCGGGGCGGCGGGCTGGCAGGGGAAGAGGCGGGGCGGCTAGATCCGCTGCCCCGTCGTCGCCGCCCCTGGCGGGGCGGCAACGGGCGGGGCAAGGGGGTGGCGTCACGTCGGCCGGCGGCGGCGGCGACGACGCCAAAAGTTTTATTTTTGTTTTTATCCGGCCGTTGGATTAAATCCAACGGCTGGAGAAGGGGGAAGTGAGGGGCATGTTTCAGCCGTTGGATTTGATCCAACGGCTGAAACACTGAAGCATAACCATCTTGGCTGTACTGTAGTACAGCCTCCTCTCATCTTTTATATATATATATATAAAAGAAAGAAGTATAATCATAAATTTATACATCGGCTATTTTTAGGTTAATGAAATGTGTATGAAGTTTAATTTTTACATCTTGTAATAATAATGGCGATAGGAAAACGACAGCTTTTAATTTTACCTGGCCATGTCCTGGGACCCGCGGGAGACCCGAACCGCTAACCTAACCCAAGCCACCCATCTTCGATCTTCCCACCGCCCAATCCCTCGCCGGAAAGTCTCCAAGCCGCCTGCGACCGGCAACGGAGATGGCGATGCTGTTGCTCCACTCTATCCCCTTCTTCTCCTCCTCCTGCCGATTCGCAGCTTCCTCTTGCCGTCGGAGGTACCGCCTCCTACAAACACTCTGCCCAAAGTCCCATCTTTCCTCCGGCTCCGGCGCCGACGCCGACGCGGCGGCGGGGAACCTGAATCGGAAGTTGGAGTTTGAAATCTTCAACACCATGAAGAAGCAGAAGGAGGTGTTCCGGCCGAAGGTCCCCGGCAAGGTGGGGATGTATGTGTGCGGTATCACTGCCTACGACCTCAGCCACATTGGTCACGCCCGTGTTTATGTCTCCTTCGACGTTCTCTACAGGTGTGTGATTATTAGTGACAATTACTTCTGATTATTACCGAGTATGAGTGGAATTAAACAAATTCTATACATGCAATACAACGAACTACTTTCTTTCCTGAAAACAAATGTTTGTTATCTTTTGATTGGTAAATTTATTAAGGCGCCGAATTTGTACTGCTTATTGATGATGCTTGCTGGGAAAAGCCTAAAAGATGTGAAAAATGCTTTGCTGTAAATATTGCATAAGCTGTGTTCAGGATAGAGATGCCTTATCCTTATCTTTTTTCTCGATGATTAGGTAGGTATCTGAAGTTTTTGGGCTATGATGTACTTTATGTGCGCAACTTCACGGATGTTGATGACAAGGTTAGTGTTTAGCTATTGGACGATCATGAATGAACCACATTATTATTATTATTATTTCTTTTTCCAAGATTGAGTGAGCTACCTTTAGATTAGTTTGTAGTATTTCTAGATTATACTGCATTTCTGATGTGCTAAATAACTTTTCTTTCCTATTTAACTCTCTTTTATGGCCCTATCTCAGGATTTGAATCTACTGTAGATTGGGTTATAGGTTTCTCTGCTTTACTTAATCATGATTCTTGTGTCAATAAGGTTATGACAAATTAACTTCCCAGCAACTGGCTTTAGGATAGAAGAAACTTCCTAGCAGCTGCGAAAGTATTGCTATGCATTAGTGTTATCATTACTTGTCATGCTTGCTGTAATCAAATGGTCTACTTAATCTATGCTCCTTAAATTTTGCAGATAATTACCAGAGCTAATGAGTTGAGGGAGGATCCTTTGAGTTTAAGCAGGCGCTACTGTGATGAATTTCTTTCAGACATGCATTACCTTCAATGTCTTCCACCCTCAGTGGAGCCTCGGGTTTCAGATCATATGCCTCAGATAATTGATATGATTCAGCAGGTATATGTTGCTATTCTTGACTAACTTTTGTGTAAAATGCTTAATGTTAATGTTTTGAACAGATAATCGACAATGGCTGTGCATACGTCATTGAAGGAGATGTTTACTTCTCCGTTGATAAATTCCCTGCCTATGGTCGTTTGTCTGGACGAAGGCTAGAAGATAATCGAGCTGGGGAGCGGGTTGCTGTGGACTCCAGGAAGAGTAACCCTGCTGATTTTGCCCTTTGGAAAGTGAGTAGCTTGACCAATGGTATTATACTAGGCTCTATTTGGAGTTGGGACAGGCCAGATTAGTTACATTGTGATGTTCCAAACGAAATATTCTCCTCATTGTATAGGAACTTGAAAGCCTATTAGCATTAAATGTTGCTGTTGTCTGGCTTAGAGAGAGTTTTACATCTTTTCTTGGGGCATCTGTGTGCCGTTATTCAGTGGACCATCTTATGCATTTTTGCTGTCAATCACCGTTTGGTTGAGAAACTGTTTGTTTGTATTTCTTGGATGGCAGATTTACAAGTAATTATTTCGTTTGCTTCTCTATACTAACTTAATGTTATCTTATCTTCCCGTAGACTGCCAAACCTGGTGAGCCATCTTGGGATAGCCCATGGGGTGCTGGTAGGCCTGGGTGGCATATTGAATGTAGTGCCATGAGCGCTGCTTATCTAGGTCCAACATTTGATATACATGGTGGAGGAATGGATCTTGTGTTTCCACACCATGAGAACGAAATTGCTCAAAGTTGTGCAGCATGTACTCATAGCCACATAAGTTATTGGGTCCATAATGGCTTTGTTACTGTGGATAGTGAGAAAATGTCCAAGTCCCTGGGGAACTTCTTCACCATTCGTCAGGTAAAAAAAGATAGAAAATTTAATGTAGAGGGAATATATTATTCTTCAGTGATACATTGTGCCCTTGTCTGAATTTGTTGAAATATCTCAGGTTATTGAGTTTTACCATCCTTTGGTTCTAAGGCTTTTCTTAATGAGTACCCACTATAGATCGCCAATCAATTACTCGGATGCTCAGCTAGAAAGTGCTTCTGATCGACTTTTTTATATATATCAGGTATTAGCCAACAGGCAAACCTATTTTGTGTTTAAGTAATATGAATTAATTGCTATAACCATTAATGTGTTTGCAGACTCTTTATGATTGCGGAGAGCTTCTAGGTGAGCAGCCTCAAGATAGTGGGCAGCTTACTGTCCCAGATGACATTTCAAACTGCATTAGTAGATTCCAAGCTGAATTCAAAACCTCAATGTCGGATGACATGCATACACCCGTTGCGCTGGCTGCAATGTCCGAGCCACTGAAAGCCATTAATGATCTTCTCCACACGCGCAAGGTATGCATCCTTTACTTGGTGATTGTTATTTTTGTAAAGAAGATGGTCAGCAATGGCAAGGGAAGCCGCTGTAAGGACTAACAGTAAGGAAAACCAGTAGGTTCTCTCTCAATAAACCATTATCTTATAGCATCTCGGTATGGATTGGTGGTAATAGGGAAAAAAACAACATCTGCGGATCAATTCTCTTGCTGCTCTTGAGAAGGAAATCAGGAGAGTGCTAGTTGTTCTTGGGTTGGTGCCGTCTAATTATGTTGAGGTAAAGATACTTAAGAGCAAATCTGCCTAGAAGAAGCAGTGGTTAACTTCCTAATTCATCCTTATTGAATTGCCTCTGAAACAGGTTTTGCAGCAACTTAGGGAGAAAGCCTTGACAAGGGCTGGTTTGACGGAGGATCAAGTATTGCATAAGATCCAAGAGAGGACGGTGGCGAGAAAAAACAAAGAGTACGAGAAGTCTGATTGTATCAGAAAAGACCTAGCAGCCGTAGGAGTTGCCCTCATGGACGGCCCTGAGGGTACAATATGGAGACCATCTGTGCCTGTTCCAGCACAGGAGCAGATTGATAGGACGAGCAAAATTAATGTTTGATATTTTTGCATTACCTTTGTTTTCTACCAATTCATTTAGAAAGCGTCGATCAGGCATAAAAGTATATGATCCAGTAAGATACTTTCAAAATAAAAGCGAGAAATTTATTTCAAGAAAATGCAATCATTTACTGGTTGGTTGGTCATCCACTTTCTTGAATCATTTACTGCAACCGTTTTCCACGAGGGTGTTTGAGAAGTTTTTCATAATTTTTTTATATTTTAAAGTTTTTCTTTTTTGTCATGATATATAGAGAGACAGAGAGAGCGAAAGAGAGCAATGGAATAAAAAATAAAAATAAAAAATAAAAAGATATTGTGTAAACAGATCGTGTTGTGGTTGGGCCCAAGGGCAAGAGAGTCAACATACGGTGGTGGAGATATCATATATGCCCAATGTCTGGTTAGAAGGACCAGAGGGAGGGCTTGGCGGACGTCGGTCGACGCAGCGGCGACCTCCTCCGACGCAGATGCAGAGGAGGAAGCCGAGCAAGATCGAGGTCTGCCTCGACGACAAGGAGGAGCTCGAAGAAGCCCGCCGCTCAAAACGATCCGTCCCTTCCACCATCACCTCCACCGCCACTGTCTCCACCCTCCTCGACCAACTCGACCCACCCAAAGGCCAACCCCCACCTCCTCCATCCACCGACGCATTGGCCTCGCCTCCCCCTCCAAGCCCTAGCCGCCTCCCCGATGGAGGTCGAGGTCAAGCTCCACCTCCCCGATGCTGCTGCCCACCAGTCCCTCTCCGACCTCCTCGCCCCCTTTCACCGCCGCACCCTCCTCCAGGAGAACGTCTTCTTCGACGGCGACCGCGCCGACCTCTCCTCCCGCCTCGCCGTCCTCCGCCTCCGATTCTACGGCCCCGATCCCCCTCCTCCTGCGTCGTCTCCCTCAAGGCCCGCGCCTCCATCGTCGACGGCGTCAGCCGCGTCGAGGAGGATGAGGAGCCCCTCGACCCGGCCCTCGCCCGCCCCTGCGTCGCCGAGCCATGGCGCCTCACCTCCCTCCCCGGCTCCCGCATCCTCGACCGGGTCAGGCGCGAGTTTGCGCGCCCCGACGGCGGCGACCTCGACTTCGTCTGCTTGGGTGGGTTTCGGAACGTCCGGGCCGTGTACGATTGGGAGGGACTCACGCTTGAGCTGGACGAGACGCAGTATGACTTCGGCACTACCTATGAGATCGAATGCGAAAGCTCCGAGCCAGAGCGGGTCAAGCAGTTGCTCGAAGATTTTCTCAACAGGAATGGTATTCCATACGAATACTCCAAGATCTCCAAGTTCGCTATTTTCCGATCTGGGAAGCTACCCGAGTGAGTATTCTTAAGACAAAATGTTCTTATCTCCTTTTTTAAAAAAAATGTTGAAGTACTAATCTCGTTCTTTGCAACCCTTCTCATTTAATTTGGTACGGTTAATGCCCCTAGAAATATCATGTGGCTTTATTATCTGCTTGAATTCTTGTCGGTGCGTGACTTAGGATGGGAAATGGAGGTAAAGGTCCGTCGACAATTGGCTTAACTCGTCTGAATTGCCATTGTTGTAGTGAAAAGCATAAAACAGTAATTCTGTGTCGACGTTTTAATGATTTTCATGATTTGTATCATGTCCAGTTCATGCATTTTAGTATCTTTCGCTTTTGTGGCCATTGGATAGTTCGCCCGTGAATTGATTGCTCCAAAAATGGTGGTTATGAAAACAATTTTGGCTCTTGGCTTCAGGCTTTTTGGTTCACTATTTCTGCTGATTATCAGCTTGGGGTTGCGTGAGGTCCAAGCTGATTGCAGATGTTTGTGAGGTAGATTAGATGTGTTACAAATGGATGGCTCTAGTATGTGACGAAGTCTCTAAGGTCGAGTCTTGAAAAAGAAAATGGAATTGATGTACTTTCAAATCTAATTATGATTAAAGACATTGTTATAAATTTACTTTTAGATCTAATTACAATCATAATCAACGGTGGGTTGAGAAAATTAATATAAAATAAGAATTGAAATGTCCTTGGTCGAAGTAAAATCATAAGATAACTTGTAGTTAACAGGTAAGACCAAATGTCAGAGTTTTGCATTTCACCGATTCATTGTCTCCGACAAGACGAACACCTTAAGAGAGAAATAAATAGAGGCGATGGGTTGGTTACCATCACCAATATCTTGATTTTTAAATTCAAGTTTAATCTACCCGTTGAGGGCATTTTGACAATCGATAAATCCAACATCTTCTTTGCCTGTTGTACGGATTCATTTCAATTCAATTAATCTTAGCAATTGCAACATATTAGGATTTAAAATTACACCAAAGGGATGTAAAAATTGTATTTCTCAATCAAGAAGGTAGTGGGTTTTGGTAATCACCAAATGGATGTAAAAATTGTATTTCTCAATCAAGAAGGTAGTGGCGTTCAATCCTGGCCAAGTTGCAAACTCTAAAAATCAATAAATGGCCAAAAGCAATCCTTTGGATGATGGTATTTAAAATTTCACCAAGTTGTTCTATCATATGATTAATGAAGAATATTATGTCAAATAGAAGAACTTAATTGTAATTTTATCTCAATATGTAAATGACATTTCATTGACATCAAATAACAAAGATATCATTCTTGCTGTTATTATTTCATTTTGACATGAATGATATTGGTGAAGTTCAATTCATACTTGGCATTAAAATTTAGCGAGATCACAAAGAAAATAATTATTCTTTCTCAAGAATAATAGATAAACAAAGTCTTTGATTGGTTCAATATGCTTAATTATAAGCCTATAAATACTCCAATTATTTGAGGTGAATCGTTAAACCTTACAATGTGCTTAAAAAACACAAATGTCAAAGAATTCCATACGCAAATGTTGTAGGTAGTTATTTTATACAATGATACGCAGAACGTGAAGTACGTTGTTGGATTAGTTGGTAGATTTTAGTCAACTCCTAAAATGACACATTGGCTTTCTTCCATTAAGGCCTCAACCGATAAGTATAGCCGAATGTGTCATTAGGGATTTCACTGAAATCTACCAACAAATCTAACGACATGTAATATCATATCTTGTATAAACCATTGCATACAATAACTACCTACGACAATTGCATATAGAATTCTAGACATTTGTTATTCTTCTATTTTGGGCATATTGTAAGGTTTAATGATTCACCTTTAACAATTTGTTATGTCTGAAAATAAAATAACTACAATCTCAAACTAGTATATAAACATTTTATAGAAAATAAAACGGGGGACAAGACATTATAGAAGAATCATACAAAACCCAAAAAAACTGCATCGCACACCCCACAGCTAATCCTCTCCAATTGCACCATGAACTACTCCTCTAAGTGTTGAAGATAAGTCAAGTACATCACAACAATGACATATGTCGTAAAATATGATACCCATAATCCCAATGCCTCTCCACTGGATGAAAATGATACAACAAAAGAGAAAGATACAACAAAAAGAGAAAGTAGAGTGCTACTCATTCTCATAGACAACGAAATAATTAGGCTCATTCCTATAGACAATAAAATAATTGGGATCATTCCCATAAACAATAAAATAATTGGGTTCGTCAACAAATCCCGTCCCGCGACTTACCTCTCAAAGTAGGACTAACTCGAATTAATCTCCCCTCTCAACGGAGCATACGCATAGGCCAACATGGTAAATTTCAACAAAATTCAGAACCAACGACCATGTTGAAAAACTCAACAAGATGTTTCTCACAAAGTTTTCTCGGGTTGGGGAGGATGTACTTACGTAGACATTATTTGGTGGTAAAAATGAAAAGATAAGTAATGAAAAGTTATAATAAATTAGTTATAAAAACATGTACATTTTGTAATAATAAAATATAAAAAAGACAATAAATAAGCTTACACACATCATGATAATGAAAGATGAAAAGCCAATAAGTAAAACTTATTGAAAATAATCTATAAATATTATTAAATTAAAGTCATAATGAGAAATAAGGTTACACACTTCATGATAATGAGAAATTTCGTTCAATTGTCTAATATATTGAATCGTAACCCTGTAAGTATTACATGTGAGACTAACATAACTTTTAACTTTTAAGGATATTACATTCTACCCACCATTAGAAAATTTTTATCCTCAAAGCCGGTTTCGTATTAAATGAATAGTGGTATGTCAAGAAATGCGGTAGAGTTTATGATTTTTTAAAAACAACTTAAGAGATCTCAACCTTGAAGGTTAAAAATCACGTTTAAATGACACAAATTAAGTGGGATATGATAAAATCCTCGAGACCTAACAACAAGCTCATATAACGATATATGAATCATTTTATATAATGTAAGCATGCTCATGTTTGTAAAAACATGTGTCTAAAGGTAAAATAGATAATAACATGATTATATGCATAAATATAAACCTAAAGAACTGAGAATTACCATGACAAAGTAAGAACAAGAGAGGTTGATCCATGAAGGATTTAAAGAAGTAACAACCAAAACAATACTATATCACTGTCAGATTAAGCTAGCAATGCAAATAATACAATAAAAATAATTCTAAAGTTGGATGACTTCTGGATTAGAAGATATGAGAGTATATATGGCCTCAAGGATAAGTAAGTGAAAGGTCACAATATGTAGGTGAAAGTTCATAACTCTTTCGTGAAAATGTATAATTAATGAGTAAAAGATATAATTAAATACTAAGAGTTAAAATAAGAAGGTGAAAGGTTATAGCTCTTATGGAAAGGTTGCAACTAGTAAATGAAAAGTATAACTCCGTAATAAGTGTTGGAATTTTAATGAAGCACTTAAGAAGATCCACATCATGAAATCATATGAATCTAAAAACTACATCAAATCCAAAATCCAAAGACTACATTAAATCCATAGACTACATCATGATGACTAGATTATTCTTGATTCCAAATGCATACTCTAGCCTACTTAAACCTCAAAACACAATCTCGAACGACCATACACTAGCCCCTACACCACAACGGCAACATGTGTGCTTTCCATGCCACAATATCTGGTAAAAGCAACCACTTGGTTGAAATGTAGTCTCGAAGTCATTGAACTAGTCCAAACCAACTACAAGGCAATGAACCAATAAACCCAACCGAACTAATATATAAATTCATGAGACGAAGGGCTCGGATTTTACAAACTCGCTTCTCTAAAAAACTCCATCTTCAAAATTTATTAAGGAGAAACCACAAATAGTCAAAATTGATAAAAACATCACATGCACTCAATACCAAAATTAAAAAAACTATGATATACATTCTCCAAAAACCAATCTCTCTTCAAGACGTCTCAAAGAATCAAATTTTCTACAAACACGTGATATACATGGTTTACGAACCACAAGATACAACTCAATTGACCTCACAGAACGGCAACCAAACGAAGCCAAAACTAAAGCAACTCAAACCAACCCCAAACCCACGAGCCAAAAGCTCAAATTTTATAATTCTCCCTCAATAAATTTCATCCTCGAAATTTATTGCAAAAATGTGATTGGAGGTCAAACACCCCAACAATCACAATAATACTCTCAACAAGAGCAACATATAACATCTTCAGCCAAGCGAAAACACCACACGACAAGAAGAAATAACTATTCAAAAGCAACACTAGCACCAACTAAAGATACACCCCAAACACTAGCCACAACAGACCAGGGTAACTACCATCAACACTAGCAAAATGCAAGGTGTGACCAAAACAATGTTGTCAACACTGTGTACATGTAACCACTCACAAAAACCATGACGTACTTGAATTTTGATCCTCTAGTCCACAAGACACTCAAGTATACGTGCAATAGAAAACTCATATACTAGAAATTTCATAACAATACCCCTCATTGGTTATACTATCTTATCTGAAGAGAAAATCAACCATTTCATCACAAAATTTTTTTATCTAATCTTCAAAATATTAAATGGAAGAGTCATTTTATTGGCAAGTAAGAAACATAAGTGTCTTGCACTATCCTATCCACTGTGGAATTGGAATTTGTCGCTTCCACAAGTGCAATTCAAAAAGTTGTTTAGTTGAGAAGATTTTTGCAACATTTTGGTATTGTTACAAGTGCAAATGAACCTGTGATATTTATTGTGATAATCAAGACACAAATACTTACTTAAAAGTTCTCAAATATCATGGCAAAACCAAATCACCAGATGATGTCATTTTACAATATATTAATACACGTCAAATGGTAGCCTACACTTTCAAAACCAAAAATGGGATTATGTTTGATGTGTAAACCTCATGTAACAACATTGGGATTACATTTCATGTAAATAAATTGTTTTCACTTGACCATGTACATACAAGGTCAATAAAATTTTCTATTAAATTTATTAATTGTTTTGTGCAAATATGATTCATACTAACATGTGAAGTATGTCAACGGGTGAAGGACTCAATCAAACAAGTCTTCGCCCCTCTCGTGTTTTAGTAATGTAAAGAGATGAGGCACATTTATAGTTTTAAGTAGAGACGGTAAACCGTTGCCTTGATACAAGTCAAGATGATATTGTTTCTCCTTAAATGATTGAAGGAATTATGTTTTCTTTCTTGTTAAAGCCATATTGAGATAAGGCTTGAATGAGCATTAATGCATGGATTTGTTTGGTTGCTCATGTGTAATGTATCTCGAGTTAATCATTTGAGTTATAATGATTAAACGATAATTAGTACGGTGGTTTACATATAAAAGGACATACTACTTATAAAGTTTTCCCTCGTAACATATTCATACCATATGTGCTAAAATGACCAAATTAGGTAACAACAAAATAATCCCTTCTGTATTGTGTGAGACCTGTGAAGGAATCTTCAATTTTACTACCCAAATCAGTTTCAAATATTTGTTTCCTTGTCATTTAGAATTGTTCGCTACTTTAGCATGTTGCTTAAAACCATGATTGGGCATTGCTAGGAAAGCATATTTCTATCGTCAAAGAATATTTGAATATGAAAGTAAGATAATTGTATAAAAAATAAATGAAAATGGTTATAACCTTTAATTGGTTATACTTTGAAGAGAAATTAATTTTGTAAGAATGAGAATTTAATTAAAAAATAGCCCTGGATGTGAAAAATAAAGAACAAAGGGCAACTAGAGGGGCAAAACTCTTAAAAAGTTTGAGGAGTTGATGATGTAGAGCAAGTGGACTCATCTCATAGCCACCTCTCATATATGGGATCTTGCACATGACATTGGGGAGAAAGTAACTAAAGCATGGGTAGTGGGCTTCGATGACTTTTACCACCTGTACGTCTACTTTAAGTTAGAATGATGACATGACAATGAATTATTGGCTAGGGAACTTTGTTTTGCACTTATAACAATTTCTTCATTTATCACATGAAAGGTTATTCTTTAATTAAGTTCTCATTCGCACAAAAATGACAAATTAGAGGTCTTATCTTTCAAGTATAACCAATTAGGGGTTATAACTATTTTTATTTATTTTCTATACTATCGTATCCAAGGTATGCTATTTATGTAATATAAGTAGAACTAAACATAGATACAAGCTGTAAAATATAAACACTTAAGGGATAAATAGACTCTAGGATAGCTTAGGGTATATCGAGCACCACTATGTAATCCCTAAAAGGTTCATGGTATTGTCAAATAAGTGTCCTTGTCAGTTGCACTAAATTATTTTATATATGAACATGTCAAAGTTATTATGTGTAAGTGAGAAGAGATACATTTATTTGGTCATGATAATAATAGTCTACCTATCGTATGGGCATGGGAGATATTGGATTTATCAAATTATCAAAATGCTCTTAGCAGGTGGATTAAGATTAAATTTAAAAAATAAGGTTATTATGTGGTTACCAAAGTTAACAACCAACCCATCTCCTCGGTTTAATTCTATGAGATCTTGTCATAATGAGATAGATTTTGGTGAAGTGTAGAATTGTCAGGTAGTATAAGTAGTTTCCTTGTGATTTTATTTTTGACCTGAGGATATTTCAAGGTATGCCCTTAATTCTTATTTTTTATTATTTTCCTTGACCTAGGGGTTAGATTTTATTTTTCAACATTGGTAAATTAGATTTCTCCATTTAATTACTGTATTTAATTGCATGTGAGAAATCTATTACTGATTTTTTGTTTGATTAAATTATGATCATAATCAACCATAGGTCTAGGAAATTAATATAAAATAGGAATTAAAATGCTAATTGCTAGGGACATGTGTTTTTATTATCTCCTTGAAATCTACCTGAAGCTTGACTCTGGGATGGAAAATGAAGGAATAGGTCAATCGACAATTGGTTTAACTCATCTAAATTGCCATTGTTGTAGTGAAGAGCATAAAATAGTATTCATGTTTGGACGTTAGATTGAACCATTGAATGAGATTTTTATGATTTATATTGTGACACCCCGATTTCGGTTCACCTTAAAACTAGATCGATAATGTCATGATCGAGTCGAGTCATGTCTAAAGCAGCTAGTTTATAAGACTCGATCTATAATATAAATCAAAGTAACCTGCTTGACATCAAGAGAATAGAAGACATTGTTAAATACACGTAAAAAATACATCAAATATAAGTAAAATGTAAAAGAAAATAATTGCGCTCAGCTCAAATGTGTGTAGCGTTTATATGTCCACCCATCAAAGTCGACTCAAAATCATGAAACCCACATATATAATATGAAAAATGTCAATAACGAGTGTTATTAGTCCAGAAATAACTAATAGTCAAAAACTGACCCTCTTGTTAAGTGAAAATATTTATATATATTTTCACAAAATCTCTTATAAGGGCGTTAAATAGGAGTCGTTGACCTCGTGCGACAACGTTCCCTTTCTATTTCATCTCATGCTTCATCAACTTTACAACTATCCCTTGCGCAAGAACATCACTTTCTTTTCTTTCAACCTTCTACATCCTCTATATCACTCGTAGCCCTGAGTACAGAGGGTGAGTATTCTCAGGCATATGCCTTCAGTACAGAGGCCGAGTACTCTCACGCATACGCCTTCAGCTCATTTTAAACCACAAGTCTAGACATGCATTACATTACAGTACCCATAAACCTCCACACTTCTTTAGGTTTGAGGAACTCAACGGTGGAGTTGTTAGGATCCCTCAGGAATAGAATGGGCGCTCCCCAAATCCAGAACTCGTTTTGACAAACACGCGCTCTATTTCAAGACGCCGTTGTCAGTTTTCCCCTGTCTCACATCTCTCGAGAAAAATCATATATAGGTTTGGGAAATGATTTATATAATACGCCCGAAGGCAACTTGCTGTGGATCTTATTTTCGAAATCAGGCTCGAAAGGTCTCATCCTCGAGAGTTATTAATGAGGAAGTAAAATATGTCTAAATGGCCATGTTAAATGAGATCTAATAAAACAATCACTTAACATATCCTGTGATCTAGAAGTCAAATTAACAATAGAATATAACAATAAAATTGAGAGGAGTCTTAACGGACTTGTGGTCCAAGTTCTAAGTATGACGTCTCCTCTACGGCCAGCTCGAACTCCGAAACGTACATTGAAGCCCACTGTTAAGTAAAATATTAACATCTCTATATGATGCATACTCGTGATAATGTACTCGCATCATCCGTATATCCTAATAAAGAAGACTGCTAAATAAACCTACACTAAACATACAACACCCAAATTGAGACATAATAAAGGAAATAATTAAATAATAAATAATAAATACACTCACGAATAAATAGATAAATAATAAATACAAAAAATAATCAATACTCTAATCATAAAATAATAATAACATATACTATGTAAATACACGGCTAAACACGAGTAAATATCACATATACTCATGTTAGTAAACATATAAATAAATAAATAATTAAATACACGATCATTTAATAAATAAATAAATAAATAAATAAATAGTTAATTTTAATTAATCATTAATAATAATAATTAATATCATAATCATCATAGTTATCCAATTCGAAATACAGAATCAAATACAAATAAATAATAACATACATGCAACAAACAAATAGATAAGTATATATATATATATATATATATATATATATATACAATTTAATAAACATGAATAAGATTAATATTAATAAGTAAATATATCAAGAATAATAATAATAATAATAAATCATCACATAAACACTCATCATATACGACAAACATCTAAATAAAAGAATAAATAATAATGAATAAATAAATAAAATCAATCATAACATCAAAATATGCTAAATAATGTGAATATGCATTTAAACTAATATAAGGGTTCTCAAATTACTGAAAACGATCGAAAAACGGTTAAAAATGAGCTGAACTAAGTGAACTCACTGAACCGAACCGGGTCGACTGGGTTAACTCGACCTGAGTTAGATAAACTGGTGGGCTAGGTTGGTTGGGTTGGTTTGGACTGCTAGACCCAGACACAGACACAGACATGAGCAAATAGGTGGACACGAATAGGTAAACAGGACTCCAACTGGCAGACGGGAATGCAGGTAAACGGGTCTGACGGGGCAGGCGATGCTCGTCGTCGAAAAACGTCAATGGCGGCACGGCTGGAGTTGCAGCTGGTCAGGATCAAGAACCCTAACGATGAGCAAGATGATGGTGGTGGCGATCGGCGGTATTCGGCTGCTGGTTGGCCGGTAAACGACCGAAAATGGGACAAAATTGCCACGAGTACAATGGAGTCTTCGACGGTGATCGCGGCCACGGTGGTGATCATGGGTGGTCTCAAAATGAAGGTCTCGGCAAGATGAATGTATCTAGGTAGTCGGATTGGCCAAGAGGTGGCTCACTAGCGCCGGAAAATGGCCCGAAAGCGTGGCGGCGTTGGAAACTAACCGTAAAAACTCCATCACCAACGGTGACTACAAAGGCGCCAGTGGTCGTGAATGGTACAAATGAAAAGCCTATCGCGAGGTGGTCCCATGGGTGTTAGTCCGGTGGCTGGGTGCGAGTCAGACACTTGCCGGTGGCGTGGCGAAATGGCAGTGGCGCTAGGGGTGTAAATCATCAAAATCGTGGGAAATCTATGGAAAATAACATGGGGAAGTTAAGGCTAACATGGACAACTCAAATCTTGTCATATGGCACGTTCTAAATGTTCGATAATTCATGGCCTAATGGGATCTACCTATGGGTATATACAGTATATATATAGACGGAAAGCTCGTATCGAGACTGTTCAAAATCAAAATTGACTTGAGATAAGCTACTACAGAGCGTGAGTTATCAGACATAGCCTATCTCATCTACATGTCAGACATATTCAACCACTGTAATATACTCATACGACTATCTGGGCCTCATACTCACGATGTAAAAATTAGTTTTGCTCAAGCTTATTCGAACCGACTCAAACTGGCCCAAACGGGGCAAAAATACAAACGGATAAAACTCTAACCTAAAGTTGGGTTTTACATATATCATGTCAGAGTTGATGCATTTAGTATGCTTTCATTTTCGTGGTCATTGGACGCAAATTGATTGCTGCAAAAATGGTGGTTATGAAAACAATTTTGGCTTTTGGCTTTTGGCTTTTTGGTTTTATCTATTTCTGCCAATTGTCAGCTTAGGTTGGGGTGAGGTCCAAGCTGATTGCAGATGTTAGTGAGGTAGATTAGATGTGTCTCAAATGGGTAGCTTCTGAAGAGTGTATGTGATGAGTTCAATTAACACTTCTTTTGAACATGAGTGGGCTTTAACTTGGGGGAGACATGCTTGAGTCTGTAAGGTCGAGAGAGTCAGTTGATCTTGAGAGACTCACAGGAGAAACTAGTTTCCTAGATGGGTTGAATGAGATTGTGGTCGTCTTATCCCCAAAAATGAAGATCCAAAAAAATCTCAAATTTATGTGGAAATGTCAAAAATTGTTTGAGACTTTTTTTATTATTTTGATTGGTAACAACGAGATCAGTGGAATCTTTTCTTCTACTAGAGGAGATTTGTTTCCTGTCACAGGAAACCTGTATTTGCTTGGAAGATGTTGATAGAAAGATAAAAACCCCAACTTGGATGAGCTTTCAAGATGTTGGCATTCCTATGACCATCTCGGAGATCCTGGATTGTATAGGATTTTGAGTGATGGGGAAGTAAGATGAGATAAGAGTGCTATTGACAGCAGTAGAATTGGGATTTGCTTGAACTCGAAGAGTGGTTCCATAGACGGGGATGGTAATGAATTTAATATTTTATCATTATTTGTTATCTTATGAAGTAGAGTTGATGATGTATGTCATGTCATGTTTTTTGGTATAACGTGAAAAAGAAAAGAAGAAATCAGGGTGGTGATGTCCATCTTGTATTTCTCCTCTGAAGGTGGCGACACAAGCACCGTTCATTTGGCGTATGTATACTTCAATCAGCTCATTCTTCTATATAAAAATGAATATGATTCATGTTAACCTTTGATTTGATAGATTTCTTATACAATTTAATCTGAGTTATGGGGCAAGATTGATGACATATACCGGCGTTGAATTGGCTCTTGTGATTGATGAGATAGAATGGGTTGGTGTAAGCGAACAGTCGATCTAAAAATGTCATCGAGGATATGTAGTTGTATTTTTTTGTGTCTTGGATAATATCATCCTCATCATTTAACTTAACCCTGTTCATAATATAATACAAGAGTTCATTTTAAACATAGCTGATACACAAGAGTGTCTCTGTTTTATTATGTTTCTAATATCAATTTTTCTCGCTAATTAATTAGTTGATTCAAATAGGCGTGGTGTCTGTCCATTGGTGCACCGTGACTTTGATTTGGTATGATCAATAAAGTTGGAGCGATTAGTGTGAGGAGGCGGGTGCACGCATATGATTACGTTAATGTCCCACCCCTGTTGTCAACACTTAACACCACCTCCACGCCAACCACACAGAGGATATACCAGAGCATATATTCGCTTCACTGAAGCCAAGTATCATTTCTTCAAAAAGCAAAACTCTTCTTTTCCCCGTTTCAGATGCCTTTTTTTTTAATTGATATACACCACCCTTTAATAAATGCAAAACAAATGAAAAAAGAGTGAGTAGAAAGTATCATTAAATAGATCAAACATCAGTCAAGCATCTCCCTGGCTCTGTTCATTATTCTATTTCTCTCTCTTTCTCTCTATATACTAAAAATTTATTAATATATATATATATATATATTAATAAATAGTAATAATAATAATAATATATAAAAAATAAATTTTATTCATATCATATGTGCATAATATGTGATATGAAATCACGGTATGATATCCAACACCTTCCACCACTTTCGACACTGAGGCACGCCTTCCCATTTCTTCGCTTTCCGACGTCCACACCACCGCCGCCCTTCTCTCTCTATCGTCTCCTTCTTCGTCTCCCACTCCCTCTCGCGCTCGTCGGCGTCGTTGAGATCGATGGCGGGGAATGATTGGATAAACAGTTACTTGGAGGCCATCTTGGACGTCGGCCCCGCCCTGGACGATGCCAAGTCCTCCTCCCTCCTCCTCCGCGAGCGCGGCCGGTTTAGCCCCACCCGCTACTTCGTCGAGGAGGTCATCACCGGCTTTGATGAGACCGACCTCCACCGCTCCTGGGTCCGGGTATCCTACCAATTTACCACACACACACACACACACACACACACACACATACACCTTCTTCTTCCTCCCTCTCTCTCCCTCTCTATCTATCTATCTATCTATCTTGTGGTTTTCTGTTTCTTTAAAATCTGGATTGATTTCATCTCCTAATTGTTTTTCGTCTGCATTTGAAATGCTTCGGATTGATGGACCCGATTTGCAGGCCGCGGCGACCCGGAGCCCCCAGGAGCGGAATACTAGGTTGGAGAACATGTGTTGGCGGATTTGGAACTTGGCCCGCAAGAAAAAGCAGGTCTCATGCTTCTTCCTACTCTTCCTAACCCTCGTCTGTATCTCTCTATTTTTTTAAAAAATTAATTAATTGTATCTAAATGCATTCACTCACAATCACAATTGATCTTCTTCAATGTGCCACGCTATTTTTCTAATTGGAAAAAAAAATCAATTTGTGAAATGGCATTTTTGATGGCCAGTGAATTGCTTGTTCTGGTGTACAATAATGCCTTAGGATGATGTAACTCTTGCATGATTGATTCTTCATTATTCCCTTTCATTTTTAATGTTTCAACTGGGATTGCTGTTGAAGGCATGTCAATTAATGTTGAATTCTACCTCTTTGTAGAAAAAAAATTGTCAAGTGTTGTTACGTAGTACAGAGTTTAGCAATGGAACGAAGTAGTGTGAACTGCCGAAACGAGACTGTCTTTTTTGAATATTTGAACTTTTTTACAGCTTGAAGGTGAGGAAGCTCAGCGGTTGACAAAACGGCGTTTGGAACGTGAAAGGGGAGGAGAGATGCCACTGCTGATATGTCCGAGGATCTCTCGGAGGGAGAGAGGTGACACTGTCAGTGATATTTCTGCTCACGATGGGCATAGAAGCAGAATGCCTCGAATCAGTTCTACTGATGTGCTTGAGGCCTGGGCTAGCCAGCACAAGGAAAAGAAGTTATACATCGTTCTTATAAGGCATGAAACTGTTATTCTCCTGCAGCATATGTGCCTATTGTACTTCCATATGGCCCGAGTTTTTTATTGGAACTGTTATGTTAATCTTCCATTGCAAGTGACTCTTATCGATTTGACATCATTATTCTTGAGATTCTCATCATCTGAATTAATAGCCATCGCTTGAACTTAACCATCAACCTTGTTATAAGAAGTGCTATATTTACATTTTCTTTAATTCATATTTACCCATCGGAAGCCTCTAATTTATTAGTATTTTTGAAGCATGCAGTATTCATGGCTTAATACGTGGAGAGAATATGGAACTGGGTCGTGACTCAGATACTGGTGGCCAGGTGCTTTTACTTTTGCCTTTTGTAGCGAGAATTTTTTTAACCTCATCTTTGCCTTTAATATCTGATTGCACGTAGTTATATTTTTCCCTTACTAGGTCAAGTATGTGGTTGAGCTTGCAAGGGCCTTGGGCTCCATGCCTGGTGTTTATAGGGTTGATTTGCTAACCCGGCAAATATGTGCCCCGGAGGTTGATTGGAGTTATGGAGAGCCAACAGAAATGCTGACACCAAGACATGCGGATGGTGTTATGCCTGAGGTGGGTGAGAGTGGAGGGGCCTACATTGTTCGTATTCCATTTGGTCCCAAAGACAAATACATTCCCAAGGAACTTCTTTGGCCCCATATTCCGGAATTTGTGGATGGGGCTCTTGGCCATATTATACAAATGTCAAATGCTCTTGGCGAACAAATTGGGGGAGGGCAGCCTGTTTGGCCAGTGGCAGTCCATGGTCACTATGCCGATGCAGGGGATTCTGCAGCTCTACTGTCTGGAGCTTTGAATGTGCCAATGGTTTTGACTGGTCATTCTCTTGGAAGAGATAAGCTGGAACAGCTTTTGAAGCAAGGTCGCCAGTCAAAAGATGAAATAAATGCCATGTACAAAATCATGAGAAGGATAGAAGCAGAAGAGTTGGCTCTGGATTCATCTGAAATTGTCATTACGAGCACTCGACAAGAGGTCGAGGAACAGTGGCATTTGTATGATGGGTTTGATGTGAAACTTGAAAGAAAACTTCGAGCTAGAATCAAGAGAAATGTGAGCTGTTTCGGCCGTTACATGCCGCGTATGGTTGTAAGTATTTTTAATTAAACTAGCAATGACACTATCAACGGTTAACTTCACTAGTTCGTTTGCATTTTTTATGATATTTCGTTCAAAAGATAGCATTGCAGTGGATAGCAGCAATTTTCATTATTTGTCTGCATACATATCTGCAGATAATTCCTCCTGGAATGGAATTTAATAATATTGTTGAGCATCATGAGGATTTGGATGATGAGCAAGCAGTAAATGAAGAAACTCCTCAACCAGATCCAACAATTTGGGCAGAGGTTCTATAGCATTTTGAAAATCCTGCTTTTGTGCTCTCAACTCTTTAAGTGTGTCTTTATCAAGGATGATTCGTTAACTTACAGATAATGCGTTTCTTTAACAACCCAAGGAAGCCAATGATTCTTGCCCTTGCTCGGCCGGACCCAAAGAAGAATATTACTACTTTGGTGAAGGCATTTGGCGAGTGTCGCCCCCTTAGAGAGCTTGCTAATCTTGTATGTTCTCTATGCATAATTTATATACTTGCTGCTAAACCATATTGCTACAATAAGCTGGCATTCTTGAACATCATGCACCTTCAAGAATGAACCAGAATTCCTGGGAAATCCAGTTTGCTTTATACAGTATGTGATTTTGTGGATGTTTGTATGTGAAGACTATTTTCTATCACAACAATTATGGTGATGCTGTAATATATTCCTCATGGATGCTTTTATAAGTAACAATCTGTAAGTCTGATGACTGGTGGAAACTGGTTGTGTACTTCTGCTTTAATTTTTTTTATAGAGTTCCTCGTATTGTTGATTTGTTTAAACTTGGAAATGAAAATATTTGCAATCAACGACCATAAAATATTTGCAATCAATGACCATACAATTGAATATATTTGTTTAAAAATCAGGGTGGTTTTCTTGTAAAAAACACTAAACTATAAAGTTTTGGTGGGATATTTTTTGCCTGCTGGGTTGGAAGTACATTATTGTATGCTTGCCAGGCACTGACTTTTGCTTTCGATGCTGCAGACCTTGATTATGGGTAATCGTGATGTTATTGATGAAATGTCAAGCACAAATGCTGCTGTGCTTACTTCAATTTTGAAGCTTATTGATAAATACGATCTGTATGGCCTAGTTGCCTATCCAAAGCACCACAAGCAATCTGACGTTCCTGATATCTATCGTTTAGCAGCAAGAACGAAGGTGTGACATGTGCTTTTTGCATCGCTTCAGTTTCCTAACAAAATTCTTGTCAAAGTTGTTGTAGTTTCTTTCTTTTTCGATTTTTTAATGCACAAAGTTAATTCGTCAGTTCTGCTTCAGCAAGGCTGAGAGTTAGTCATTCCCCAAACCTGGCTTGGTCTGTGACTTATATGGGTATCCAACTGATTAAGGACAGTGGACACAATTTTATAGAACTACATCAGCTTCCCGTGCACTATCAAAGTGGGAATATTCTTTTGAATTGTGACATGCATATCACTAGGCAGCTTGATTTTAAGTATAGGAAATTTTCATTGTATATTAGATATTTAGTGATAAAAGCTTACAAGGTGTAACTGTAAGCTGTCATCTTGCGATTAGGATGCATTTTAACCTGTAAAAATTTACTGTTGGAGTTATCTGGTTTTATGCCTTCATAAACAGATTGTTGATTTCTCTTACCAAATTTTATACAAACTTGAATATTTATTTAGTTGTTCTTTAATAAAGACAAGTATAGTACTCACATTTTCTTCTTTTATCTGCCTTATTATAGGGAGTTTTCATAAATCCTGCTTTTATAGAACCTTTTGGTCTGACTTTAATCGAGGTAAAATTTTTGGGTCTCAATCTTACAAAAGTTGAATATTCTTGAGCTTTTTAATATGAAATGATAGTTCTTTTGACTACATTTGCTTTTCTTCTTGAGCAGGCTGCCGCTCATGGTTTGCCAATTGTTGCCACCAAGAATGGTGGTCCAGTTGATATACATCGGGTTTGTCAAGCACTCTTAGGAATATGATTTATTTACTGCATTTTTTATTGTTTATGTTACCAAGTCATATGCTGGTAAAAGTTATGACCTCTAGAGCTTTGTATGGCTGTAAAATGAGTTCTTCGGTCTTTGTTACTATACTAATGCTCAATCATCTTTTCAGGTTCTTGATAATGGCTTACTGGTTGATCCCCATGATCAGCAAGCCATTGCTGGTGCACTTTTGAAGCTTGTGGCAGATAAGCAGCTTTGGGCAAAGTGTCGTCAGAATGGACTGAAGAATATTCATCTTTTTTCATGGCCTGAGCATTGTAAAACGTACTTATCAAGAATTTTAGCATGCCGACCGAGGCAACCCCAGTGGAGGATAACTGCAAGCACCTATGAAACATCTGAGTCAGATTCCCCCGGTGATTCCTTGAGAGATATTCAAGATATTTCCTTGAACTTAAAGCTTTCTTTAGAAGGGGAAAGAACTGAGGAAATTGGTAGTTTGGACAATGCTTTAGATTCTGAAGAAAGTGTTGGTGCCATTAAGAGCAACTTAGAGAAGGCTGTTCGAGCTTTTTCGAAGAACTTAGCTGGAGTGAGGCAGAAGGTGGGATCTATGGAAAAGGCTGAGCAAGGAAGCAATAATAAATTTCCTTTGTTGAGGAGGAGAAAACAAATTGTAATTATCGCCATTGACAGTGATTCTGATCAAGATTTACTGGGAACTATTGCAAGGGTGTTTAAACTACTTAGCTCGGAAAAGTCATCAGATTCTGTAGGGTTTGTGTTATCGACATCACTGACCATTTCTGAAGTGCACTCAATAATTTTGTCGGGTGGATTGAGTGTTACAGATTTTTATGCATTTATATGCAACAGTGGTAGTGATCTTTACTACCCTTCTTCGAACTCAGAGGACACTCTTGACAGTTCAGGATTACCGTTTGTAGTTGACTTGGACTATCACTCACAAATTGAATATAGGTGGGGTGGAGAAGGCTTACGGAAGACTTTACTTCGTTGGGCTGCTTCTATTGTCAAAACGCAGGATGGAATAGAGGAGCAGATTGTCACAGAAGATGAACAGCGCTCTACAAATTTCTGTTTCTCATTTAATGTGAAGAATGCATCTCTGGTAATGCCACTGTCACGTTTTTCCTGTTATTTACTGATCTTATGGTTGAAGTGCAAACTATCCGTCTTTGAAGACAGAGTATCTGTTGCAAGCTCTTAATTTTCTTTTATCTGTAAGGTTTTTTATCTTATAAACTGCGGTTCTCTTGGTGGTTACCTTCAGTTACCATGTGGGTGAAAAATCATCATATATGTACACACAACTGAACTTAATCTAAGGTATCAAAGTCAGGAAAATAGTTTAAGGGCTCATAAGATCACTGCTTTCTTTTTCATGAAATAAGTAGATCCTTTCACTTTAATTAGAACCGACTTCATCCCCAGATTTCTTCACCAGGCTTTGATTCCTTCTTGTTTGTTGAAATACATTATTATGTGTATTTTTGGCAGTAAAATGTCTAGTATATGGGCATCACAATATTTTTATCATCATTTGTATTTTTAAGCATATGTGTTGAGGCTGACGACCTGTTTAGATTGTGGTTGGTTTTCTCATATCAAAAACATACTACATACATGACTTAAATCTGTAGTTATTTTAGTCCTTAGTTGGAGGTTTTTGTTCTAGTTTTTCTTTTTTTTGGGGGGGGGGGAGTGTTATTAAATGAGACTTTTACCTTATAAAAAAAAAAACCTGTATCTGACCTTTCTTTAATGATGCTAACAGGTACCTCCTGTTAAGGAGATCAGGAAGAAGATGAGGATTCAGGCCTTACGATGTCATGTAATATATAATTGGAGTGGCACTAGGCTGCATGTTATTCCTGTTTTAGCTTCTAGATCCCAAGCCCTGAGGTATTCTCTTGTCTTCATCTCTTCTCCCCTAGAGTGACGTTAGGTATTTATTTGGTTCTCACAAGACACATATAAAGGCACATGCTCAATCTTTTGTTTAAGACAAGCAAAGTAGTTGTGGTTATCTGCCGATCTGCATTTAGTAGCCAAAAAATGCTTGCAAGTCTTTAGCATAGTATGCTTTATTCGTTTTCTCTTTTGAAATCTGATGTGATCTTCCCCTTCAATAAGTAATGATATCTGTGATGTCTTTCCTCATAGGTACTTGTATGTTAGATGGCATGTGGAGCTGTCAAACATGGTGGTTCTTGTCGGCGAAAGTGGAGATTCTGATTATGAAGGATTGCTTGGTGGAGTTCACAAAACCATAATATTGAGGGGTATTTGTCCGAAGTCAATGCAGAATCCAATTCATCATAACCGAAACTACACTGTGGAGGATGTTGCGCCTTTAGACAGTCCCAACATCATTCAAACAAGCGATGAGTGTGGAACTGACGATCTGATATCGGCTCTAGACAAGTTTGGTATTATCAAGCACTAAAGAAGCAAGATGAATGGATGACAATATTTGTTTTTTTCATTCCTTTGAGCAAATTATTGTTGAAAGCCTGTTATTCTATTTAATAAGAAAATTAGTACTTGGGGGAGGGGGCATCTTACAACTTTAAACTACGTTGTACTTTGCACTCCCCACGAATGGTCACCTTTACTTTCAGATATGTAAATCATAATATGTACGTGTAAATTGTAAAACACAAAAGTCATGATAAATGTTCTCACACTGTATTCCAATTTTAATATGTACGCTGTATTCCAATTTAAGGTCTCAAACACTGCAGCTCCGTAGCTTTCATATAGATGTTCAAATTACAATATATCCATCTTGCAGGCAGCAATGGTTGGAACATGTATGATGAAGAAGAGAGGCGAAGGTTGAGCCTCCTCAACCAGATGGAATGGAGAACCATGTTGGTCAGGTTGTATGTCCTCGCCGGCCTGTTCAGAACAAAATGAGTCCTCACCTGCAACACCCTCTTGCGCAACATCAAATATCTCCTCTCCGGGATACCCTGCAAGATTGTCTTTATCTCAGGTATCCTCCCCATCGGAATCTCTACCGAGAACTTGCTCCAGTCTAGAACATCGCTAAATGGTAGAACATAGTGAACCGATATGATGACAGGAACACGGCCGGCTCCTCCACCACCCTCGGGCTGGCCACTTCCCACCTGCAGGAACCGAGGCAGAACTTGCCCTACGCCATGGACTTGCCGAAGTCCACGCCGGCAGGGAGCTCTTGGTATATTTGCACCTCTTCATCCTTCTCCTTCCACCGTTTGAACAAAAACTTCTTGATGGTGCCATGGGTCCGACCTGCAAAGAATGCAAGGATAGGTCGCCTGGATGGTGGCAAGACGGTCCCCGACCGGGGCCGGCAGTTGGCCGAAGCGAATGTTGATTTCCAGAATGGTTGCATCTCGGTCCGGCTTGAAGCCATGAGAGGTTTTGGCATTGCAAAGAACTCTAATGAAGCTCTTGTGGAGCTCCGGATTGGCTTTCCTTACGTCAAGTGCCCAACAGGTACATTAATGTCATTGTTAACAAGACGTGATCTTTCTTTTCTCTTGGGTCGATAGGAGTGAACAATGAGCGTTACCCAATCATGGCAAGTGTCACAGGGGTCAACTTAGGGGTTAAATTTTTCGCCCTAACTCCCTCCGTGCGGAGTGTTTCCCTCCCTGGAAACACCAGCCTACACCACCTCTGCACACACCAATGTGCTGTGGTGCACAGCGACCTCGGACCACTCACTTGCGAATACTGCACAAACCCAGTCCCGATACCGCGCCTAGCTACTAGCACCACTAGTACCGGTATTAGGCTACCAGCGATTGTACCAAACACACACACTGATCACCAAGCCACAGTGACTATGCGTCCCATGTACCGATCACCCATCTCGGTACAAATAGACCTCAGAATCACAGGTCTAACCCTGGTGGCCAAACACGACGCATACACCACAAGAATTACAGGAACTCTTCCCAACCTCTATTCTTACAACATGAATACAGAATAAATACAAGTAATCCTACTCTAAATTACCTGCTGGTTGTGGACATGCAAACCCCACGACAGTGCCTCTTGACCCTCACTCGACAGGATTTCACCCAACCCTCAATTCATCGCGCAGGGTTGCTGAACAACTGGTATGTGAGCCTTGACCCTAAAGGCAGACGTCGACTACCCCGGTAGTCCCCCTTGAAGTTCCAGACCGCCCCTCGGCCTGACTGCAGTAACCCCAAGGCATCCCCTTGCCTGGCCAAGTTTCTCTCCTCCACTAAGATCACTCACACACTCTTCACATGTTGTTCTCCAGATCCACTCTGATCTATTCTGCCTCACCACAAATGAAGCTGCTCCTTATATAGGCATTGGCTGGACAAAAGGGGCACATCACCTTGCTGGATCCTGGCCATCCAATCCCCGATCAATGGCTCAGCATGCTCAATACCAGCAGTCACCTTAGTGATGTTCCAGCACTACCCTTCACCATTGATCACCTCATCCATGGTCCAGGATGATCTGCCAACATCACCACAACTCTTAGAGTTCCAGCACATTTACTGGAAAGCCCATGGTGCACTCTAGCCTTCTGGTCGACCCTCATGGTTCACCCTCGGCTAGACCTGGTACCGATCCTGCACACAGCAGGCTCCAGACTGCTCAGCACACAACACCGGCTCCAAACTCACTCGAACCCGGGTGCCCGCACATCAATCTCCACACCAGGTAAGTCTTGCCCGGTATTTTGATCGAACAATCAGCTGGCACGCGCGGTGGTGCTCGCTCGACACACACAACTGGTTCCCAGCATCCTGCTTAGTCCCCACATGCTACTGCTGCCCACATGCTCGGCCATGGTGCACGGTCACCTGCACGCTCCCGCACCCGGTATTTCTCCTGCCACGGCACGACCTTGCATGCGCCTGGCTCCCTACGGCTTGGTACGCGGTAGCGGCCTGTTCGCCTGCTACACCCGCCATCGGCACACAACATTGTGACCGGTCATTGTCCCAGCACGCATGCACGCCCGATAGACGCTGCACCCGTCGGTTCCCCAACTGCACTCCAACATGATGCATGGCTCCAGTAGGTTGTTCCACCACACGAATAACACCGGCTATCCGCCTTTGACACAGGATTCGCTAGGGACAACCGCCAAACCCTAGCTCTCGACCGTCCCACAAGCTAAGCCTGTAACAGTTCTTCGCCACCAATGAGACCCGATGTCCTCATCGGAGGTTTGAGTCCTGACCTTTGTTTGAAGTGCGTCACTACTCCAACGGTTGCCTGGAACCCGGCAGTTCCAGAATTCGCTCCGATGATCACAGCTCTTATCACACCAAAAGTTGTAAGGTATGGCACCGACCAAACCTATTCAAAGATGACCCTGCATGGCGCAAACCATGTACGAACTTCCCGTAATTGGCCAAACTCCTAGGAAGTTCTTCCTTCCAGTCACCCCTGTTGGCGTCCACTCGGCAATGGAATCCGCCTGATTCCTCACTGGCACCTTACTCGGCCAATTCTAGGGAAGCTCAACTCCCCTAATCACGAACTCACACGGCTCTTCACACAGAGAATGCTCCTTGAGCCCTGCATCGGGTTGACAACCGCCAAACCCTAGCTCTCGACCGTCCCACAAGCTAAGCCTGTAACACCAAGAGACCATGAAATGGTTTGCACCATGGCTTCTATTCCAGCAAGGGTACTTGTTGGAGAGGAGAGTGACATAAGTAGTGACAAAGCGTTGGAGCATGGCACGGGACAAGGACTGGAAGGACTTGGGCTTGTATAGGAATTTCTTGGTCTTGGCCACGCTAAAGGGTAGGAAGAAGGCGTGTGCCTCCGTCGGACGACGTGCGGAGAATGGGCATCCACACTCTGAATCTCTCCCCCATCTGTACGTAGCTCCTGCCAAATCTGTGAAAAATTGAAAAAGTAATGGTAGAAGATCAATCATGGAGGGGTGGTCGAATGATCACCAGCATTCGCAATCAACCAGTTTAGCGTGAGCTAGAAATGGCAATGTGCATTAGTTTCTACTTCGCCGTCTTCTACTTTGTGGCTAAAGCCGTCGTTTCTGTATGGTAAAATGCCAAATTGCTGCTATGAATGAAGCAAAGCACTACTAATGCAGGTATAAACAAAAACAGGTCCTCCTGTTCTTGCTGAGAAGATCAGAGTCACCAAGTAATAGTGCGGAATGGTAAAAGGGGGCAAGTAACTGTCTCTCCTCTCGTTCAAGAACAGTAAAAAAGAACCGACAAGAAGCTTCACAAGTGGGGCAAAGTCGAATCCCATTGGAACGAAGCCGCCGTGTAGCTGTAGCACTTCCGAGCCTCCGATTCCTCCCCACCCGTCGAGCCTTGGCCAGATCTCTTTTTATTCGGCTCCTATCCAACATCGCCGAATGAACTCTCTTCTCTTCTTCCCACCACCTCCTTCCCCTGCAACCCAGCACAGCTCGGTCCTTCAACGTATTAAAGCTTTTCCATAGCAGCAATGATATAGCTCAATCTTTGGCTGTGCGGCAACAGCACCGTCGCGGGCGGGCGGGATTGGCGATGGAAGAGATTGAGTTTCCAAGATGACCATCTTCCTGGAGTGCTCAACACAACTACTATCAGCAGCCTCCCAATGGCCAAGTGCAAGCAAAAAGAAACAGGCTTTCTCGTCCAAGGCGGAGGCGAATAATTTACCTCGAGCAGAGCTGCACTAGCTGTGAAGGTGGAGTTGGCGTTGACAATGGCCGAGATACGCAGTGCAGTGCCTGACTCCGGTCATCCGTCAAAGTCTGCAATCAAAGTGATGATAAAAAAATGGGGGAAAAAAGGAGATGGATCCATGTCACCATGACAATCCAATACCCTCCCTCTCCAAGTCGCACAACAAAAGCAAATGATGGCATTAACAAAACAATCAACTAATAAGCTCATGACGACGCAAAGTGAGCATTTCGGCTAGCAACCACTTGTGGAGTTACCATTACTAGCAGAGTGATGGGTATCGGGGAAGGAAGGAGTAGTAGTAGTAGGTACGGACGGGTTTGGGGGAGGGGGGAGGGGTGAAGGTGAGGAAGGGAGAGGAGCAGACAGAGCCGCTTCCTCTCCCCGTCTCCAATTATCAAACTCCTCCACCCTCCCACCTTCCTCATTGTTTTCTCTTATGTTTATTTGTTGTTATTATTATTATTATTGTTGTATTGCATATATCAACTAAACGCTTGGCAGTGTGGACCGTCCCCAATTAAAAAGGATCAACGTTTAACGCTTATCCCATTGATTAGACTGCTTATCTCCTCCATAGTTTCGATTAGCAAAGCCGAGGAGCTTTAACTTAAAGCCAGTGCTTTTTCTTTGATGTACAATCATGCAAAATATAAAAAGAGAGGGCATATTATCAATGCCACTAATACACTTCACTTACGAGACTAAGTGCTATGTATGGCCTCGTAAATCCGATTGCAATTGCACTTACGTAACTAGTTATTACGGTTTAAAGCCCACTATTCATGCATTAATCCCACACCAACCACGGCTTCACCAAAATTTTAAAACCTTTAATTTAGTGGATATATATTCAGTACAATCACGGGAAAACAAATTTTATTTGTCAATATAACTAAATATAAGATTAAATGTATAATAATTTTATTTTATAATCCATTTATCATATTGAACATATAAATAACGATAACTGCAAAAAAAAATTGCACTTTAAGTGAATAACAAACAAAATATATACTCTTGCTTACAATTATTTAAATTATTAATATATTTTATAAAAATTATTTAAATTATTAATATATTTTATAAAAATTATTTAAATTATTAATATATTTTATAAAAATTATTTAAATTATTAATGAGTTGACTCACGCCTAACTCTAAATATTTTGGTACAGCTCCGCATGCATGGTTTCGTCTAACAGATAGTTACTTCATGGGTGAAGAAGTGTAAGGCATGGCGATTGGGGAATGAATGTACGCGCCCCCACTCCCACTTCATAAACTAGTTTTCGCAGCCTACTCAATTGCAACAGAACATATAAACGCCGGAGAAAAAGAAGAGAATGCCACATTGACCAGAAAGATTAGGCTACAGCAAATGCCATTATCATCATATTTCATGCAGAAATAAAAATTACTTGGCATCAGCACCGTGACCAGAACCAGCTAGTCTGTCAAGTTGTTCGTGCCGATACCCCTGCAATGGATGTGTCAATTTCCTGACAAACAAAAGAAGAATTCTATCGGCTGCCAAGAAGATTTGCTAACAAAAAGTTCAACACTCTACCCAAGCAGCAAGGGGAGGCAGATTTTACCTGTTCATAACAAATATCCCAAAGTTCTTGGCAATGACAATCATGACAAAGAAGACAAAAAAATTAAAAAAAAATTATGAGACGATGTAAAACCTGTAGGTTTATTCTTCCACATCCACTCTTGAGTAGACTGAAGACCCTACATCATGTCATGAGATAGAAGTATGACAAAATGTACGTGCGAAGGAAGAAAACACAAACTGTAATCATGTGTTAGAAGCAAAAAAGACACGCAAACAAGTAGTGTGAAAAAAATAACATTACACATGTATCATAGAGAAGTTATCAAACCATCGGAAACTAATGAGTCACCAAAAGAATACGCTACTCAATTTCAATCTTAATAAGCTTTCAAGCTAGAAGCTGAAAATTTCAACTCAAAACTGCAACAGAGTTTCAATTTATGGAACTCAGAGCCATCTCGTGTCCTCCATATGATCTGATCAAAATCTAGACTAATATGAAGCAAGATCTAACAAACGTTTTGATATGAAGACCAGTACTGAAATGTGATCACAAAATCTCCAAGTCGAAGGCAGAATCATAAAACTCAAATACACATATTTCGACAAACTCACTGATATCTCTACGCTTAAAAAAAACAAGAAATTGGATATGTACCTATTCTACTAGATAAAGTAACTACCTGTTGCAAGCGAGAAGGCTCAGTAACTAGATTATTTCCCATTGGTTGGCTATAACTAACGCCCTGCATAAAAATAAAAAATAAAAAATAAAAAAATGGTGCAGGTGCAACTTTTACCATTAGTTTTGCATTATGACTAAAAAATATTACTTTTCAAATAACCATAAAAACAGAATCAACAATTTAGAGAAGAGCTAAGAAGACACCAGAATCAGAGTGACAAATTAGCATTCTAAATGGCCTTTCTGCATGCATTTACATTAAAACTTTGTAACACCAAAAATTGTCAAAATGACCTCTTAGCATAAATTTAATAGCCCATAAACATGGTCCACATTCAAACCATCACCACTATCTTCTTCAAAGAAGAAATCAACTTCTAAACAATTAAGGTCTCCGCCTCCCTTGAATAGCCTTCTCCCCAAAGTCTATCAATTCTTCTCTTAATTTATCTAAAAATGAAATTAAATAAAACAATTATAGACGAGGAAAGATAAGATTTTAATCCCAGCTTCTGCTATAGGTACAGCTTAAAACCTCCAAGGAACACCATCCCCATAAGTGCAATCAAAAGCTTACAAAAACACACAGGCACACACCCTCCCCTAATCTGCCATGGCCAGGTTAGAAACATATACCTGTCCCTCTTTCCTCACAAAATCCCCATCAAAGCATCTTCTTCTTCTTTCTTATCTGCCTGATCCTAAATGATTGGGGTCGCAGTTACAGATCATTTTGCTTCATTTCATCTCGTTTTATGAGACCAAATCAATACTTAATTCTATATTTCCAATGCCTTAAATTACTACTTCCATCCACATCCTCTTTTCAATCTTCCTTTGCCCCCACTTTTCATCATTACATATCACTTCATGACAACATAGGTGGACGTGTTCGCACATGTTCTAGCCTAACATAGACGGCTCCAAAGCATATAAGAAGAAAATTCAACAAAAAGCTAGAAGTTGACTCTATTTCCTCTTTCACCTGTATTTGATTCTGTTTTGTTTGTTGAAGTACAATTTTTGTGTATTTTTGCCTGTAAAATGTCTAGTATATGTGCATCATGATTTTTTCATCATCATTCACATATTTAAGCATATGTGTTGAGGTTGACGACCTCTTCAGATTGTGGTTGGTTTTCTCATAAAAAATAGTCTACTTGCAAGTCTTAATCCAGTAGTTATTTTGGTTATCAACGGAGCTTATTTTGCAAGCCGTTTCACCAGCACAAAAATGATTACATATCTCCTAATGACGACATAGGTGAACGTGTTTGCACATGTTCTAGCCAACATAGATGGCTTCATCAAAGCATATAAGAATAAAATTCAACAAAAAGCTAGAAACTGACTTCTATTTCTCACAAAATCACATTATTTGCAAATTATAAAGGAAAGAAAACTGTATAAATACCCATACAGAAATCATCCAACTTAAGGTAAAATAATTATCCTTAACAAGCTTTCACGCAAATTAGATGATTGGCACCATCAAAGTCATCCACAACTAAAAAATTGAAGTCAGCAATGCAGTTCCTATCTCGCTAAGTCACCTCCTCTTATACCATTACGTAAACATGCCACATTAAAAAATTAAGCAGGGAAGATAATCACAAAATTAGCACCATGCATTAAAAATATTAAAATTCCACCTTCATTGAACAGTGTCGAAAGTAAAAGTTAACCTGAACATTATGCTGGCCAGATGTTGCAGATCCGTGATACTGGTATTCAAATGATCAAAGTCAATGACAGATAATAATTGCTCAGCAAATGACCCATCAAGAGAAGCCCAGAAGCAAATTACTAACCATAGAAGGTTGCTGAATCTGTAGTTGTTGTGGTTGCCTAGGATGAACTTGTATCTGCGTTTGCTGAACTTGAGAAGCCTGTTGGTTAGACCCAGCCTGAACAACAGGTTGTCCCTGCATTTGCGGTTGCATAGGCTGCACTACAAGTTTTTGTTGCTGCTGCAGAAGCAGCTTCTGCTGCAGCTGTTGCTGTTCAAAAAGAGCCAACTCTTCGGGCTTCTCCCACTGAAAATAGCCCATGCAAAAGTTGTTAACGGTCAGAATTCTTCACCATAATGTAATGATGATCCAAACAACTTTGTGACAAAGGAGTCTAACCTTGCTTTCACTGGTTACACTGTTATAGTAGTATTTATAACCTTCTGGAGAAGTGTGCTCCGTCCAATTACATGTCAGAGAAGCGATAGGAGTGACAGAAGCAGCCATAGTAGTGGAGGATAAGCCTGTAGGTGCGGCAACAGTCGAGGTGCAGCAG